>ML780592.1:1004975-1015218 GCA_009831015.1 Picea engelmannii
ATGAGTTCCTTGCCAATATCTTGTTGTTCATGGCTTGTGTCAAAATAAATAGTCGGTCAACTAGATAAGTCGATAGGAGATGAAGGGTAAAATCCATAATAAACTTCAAATGGAATCTTTCCAATTGAATTGTGTTGAGCTCAATCATAGCTATGTTGGATATATGGGAAAATCTCATCCCATGTTCAATGATTCTTGTGATTGTAGTTTTGAAGAAATTGTACCATGTAATTCACAACTTTTGTTTGTCCATATGTGTGAGGATGGAATGTTGTTGACATAGATAATTGTGTGTTGACTTATTGAGAGAGTGTTTTCCAAAAGACACTGTCAAATATGGATTGGTGATGATTGAATTCAGTAAACCATAGTGCTTCCAAGCATGCTCAAAGAAGAGTTGATTATTTTTCTAAGCAATTGTAGTTTTCTTGTAACTAGGTGTTAAGATAGCCATTTTAAAAAATCGATAGACCACTACTAGGATTGCATCACATTGGTGCTTGGTGAGAGGATATCTAGTCAAGAAATCTATGAAAATGGAGTCTCGTGGTTGATCTAGAACATGCAAGGGTGTATAAAAACCCTTTGGGTAGTTTAGTGTCTTGGTGATGGCATAAATCACACATGACTTGATATATCTATTGACATCCAACTTGAGTGAAGTCTAATAGAAATACTTTTGCAGTACCATAAGAGTATTTTATCTAAACCAAAGTGACCTACTATTTTGTTGTAGTGTGCATCACAAATAAGATTATGTTGGAACTCACCTAGAGGTACACAAACTTATCTTAGCTTGTAAAACAAGTTGTCCCTCAAGTGGTAGTGGATGTCAATTTGACTAACCTATCTAGAGTTGTTGATAATCAAGGAGAAATTAGTTTTGTCTTCATATAATTGAGGAAAGGTATTGGTTTCATATCCATGCATACTTAACAATGTAAGAAGGGAAATTATTGGTGGTTGGATAAGACAATCAATTGGTTTGTTGGCTTCACCTTTCCAATGCTTAATTAGCAACTAAAATTGTGTTAGGTACTTAATTCACTTGAGTTGTCGTGTAGTTTGTAACTTAGACCGTGAAGGAGTGCACTGTAAAGGTTTTTGGTTTGTATGAATGACCATTTCTTTTCCCTAAAAGCAATGTCTCCATTTTTTAAGTTCCTGTACAATGGCATACCGTCCCTTTTCATAAGTTGAGTACTTATCATTAACAATATTACTAATTTTTTTGAATAAAATATTATTGGGTGACCTTCTTGAGTGATAATTGTGCAGACAATATAATATAAAATGTTGGTGTAATGTCCCCCAACTCTACTGAGGAACATTACCATGCAGAATACACATATTTTGTTTTTTGGCTAACTAATCATATAGCTTAACAACTACATGAATACACACAAATTTAACCATTTATTGATACCATTGATTTAAAAGAAGCTACAACATGCTAAACTAAGATGAATGCAACTAATTAACCCCATATACAAAAACATACAAACCATTCACTTACACAGAGATAAAACACAACAATTTAGCTCATAAAATTACACATAACAACAATGTTATGGAGAAAATATCACATGTGGACAATAATATCTCCCTACCAAGGATCATACGATGAGATGAGGAAGATCTACTCATCCTGGAAAGAGTCAATTACTTCACTCTCCTCATTCTCTACTATGAACTCTGAAATCTATTAGGAGAAGACTAAAGACTTCTTGGATCTCACAAAAGTAAAATCCAAATCAAACTCTCGAAGCACAACAACCCACTTGTTATACTTCCCCCCAATTATTCATTGAATCAAAACATACTGAAAAGGATTAATGTCGACGACGGTGATTATATTACGCAACATAATATAATGTCGAAGCCACTGAACAACATGAAATGTCGCTAAGTCCAGTTTCTTGACATGAGAGTACTTCATTTGAAGGCCGAATAAAGAGTGACTTAAGTAGTAGATGACATGCTCTTGGAGCTCATCATCCTCCTAAAATAAGACCATGCCAATCGACGATTTGGTTGTTTCCAAATACAATAGGAAATCTCAGCTATAATATAGGGGATTAAATAATGGAGTCAAAACCAATTCTTTCTTTAATGCATCAAATGAACATTGTGTTGCCTCATTGCAATGAAATGGAACCCCCTTTTTCAAAATATGCATAAATCCTTTCGTAATATTGGCATAGTTAGGTAAAAAGCGTCGAAGGAAATTCTCCTTTCCTTGTAGACTTTGAAGTTGACAAATTGTGCATAGGGGAGGCAGCTGAGTGATTCCCTCCACTTTCAAAGGGTCAAACATGATCCCTTTAGTTGAAACTATAAAACCCAAAAGACGTCCTCAAGTTGCGAATAAAAAACATTTATGCATATTTAACTGGATTCAATAGTAATGACATCTCTCGAAGACTAGGAGGAGGTATAACTGATGTTGAGCTATCTTGTGAGAGTGAGCTATGATATCATCCAAAGAAGCCTCCACTATATGCTTCAAGTCATGGAAAGCAAACATCATGGCCCACTGAAAAGTGGCTCCATCATTTTTAAGGCCAAAGGGCATCTTCTTGTAAGATACGGTTCCCCAAGGACAAATGAAAGTTGTCTTTTGTTGGTCTTCCGGTCGTATTTCAATCTAGTTATACCCCAAAAAACCATCCATGAACAAAAAAATCTTGTTCCCTATGCATTCATTGAACATCAGATCGGTGAATGATGTAGGGAAGTTATCTTTTGGACAAGATTTATTCAAGTCCCATAAATCCATACACACTCGAATTGTGCCCTATTTCTTATCAACTAGAACCAGATTGGACACCAATTCCATCAAAGGAACTAGGTAAAAAATCCATATTTAAGTATCATCTCCACTTAATCTTTAAATGTTGTTGCTTTCCTTGGATTCACTGGTCACAACTTTTGTCGAATCGATTTTGTGTTCTTTTAGGTTTGAATATCATGTAGAATGATTCGAGGATCTATGTTAGGCATTTCCTCATATGGCCAAGCAAAAACAACCCCAAAATCCTTAAAAAGTGTCATGTACTCATGAATTTCTTCTTGAGATCATTATGCCCCAATAAAGACATTCTCTACAACATCAGGGGTCCTATAAATGTTAATGGGAATGGTTTCTGATATATTTACCATATTTTTTTCGATGTAGATACCATGCCTAGCAAAAGGATTTACCGTCTGATTAACACTCCTACTTACGGTTTACTTGAATTCTCTGTTTTCCACATGAATAATATCGGGGAATAAATATGATCTATGGTGCATATCCTCCCATAGCCTCTCAGCTCCAATCATTTCCTCAATAAGAGCTTCATCTGAGGGCAACACGGTATCAAGACAATCCTATGAATTTGAAGAATTTTGAGCCCAAATAGGCTCTGGAAAAAGATCGTCCTCCATCATCAAAGTTGTTTGATATGAGTCTATAGGATATTGTTGTATATCTTGATAAGAGACTTTCACTGCAGATAGTGGCATAGCCATCCCGACATCTGTGTGGCCCTCAACCGAATCAAACGACGAGGGTAACACTGTTGGCACCAGGACGAAGTGGAAAGAAGAACGATCATGGGAAAGAAAGCGTGCAAAAAACTGAAGTAACAACTGGAAAATGAATAGCATGCGCACATGCAAGAAAGTGTGCACAAAGGAAAGTGACAGCTGGAGGAATAACAACACGTGCATGGGAGAAAGATCTAACGTAAGAAGGGTTAGGGTTTTGGTAATATTATGTAAATGGTGGAAGAGCCCGAAATGTATAAATATAGATACAAAAGTATCATATAGGGTTGATTTGTTGTTGATTGTTGGTTTTTGTTATTGTTATTGTTGTTCAGAGTCGAGATTCAAGGGTTAGGTTTTGGAGACTGTAACCACGCAGGAGCGTAGGTGATATGTAATGTTTTTAGCTGTATGAAATGGTTTTGTAAGCCATTGAGCAAAGGATATATGAGGGAAGGTAGATCTGAGGATTAAACTGCAAGTTGTGGAGCTTGGTGTGATCTAGCTCGCCTCCCAGAGATCTTACCCAGTTTTGTGGAGGATTATAAGCACACGGCACCAGAATTGGAGAACTACCATAATAAAAGAGCCAAGAGCCAATTCTTTATGGACGTAGCCTAGGAGGGGGTGAACCACGATAATACTTGCGTAATGTGTTGAATGTATGCATGTATCTAGTTTCTTTCAGAAGTTAATGGTTAAGTTTAATGAATGAGTTAATACATTGCTAGGAATCTGTTTATCATTTGTTGGAATTAAGCGATGAAATATACGCATGAGATTTCAAGGAATAAGTAGATTACAGTAACGACTCATGGTACAAGGCCTTAATCAAGAAAACCCTATCCCCTACTCTATCCTAGGATGTAAACACCCGAGTCTTATAGTCACCCATTTAAAGCTATCTCGGGTGAGACTGCGCAACACCTTCTGGGTGTTGTGTTGCCTTCTGGTTTACCAGGGGGGCCGATAGTTTTAGAGGATAATGACATGAAACTTGGGTTAATAAATTAGACAACCCAAGAAGGGAAGTAATAACCAACAAATGGTTTCATTGCCATGTTAAGAGGAACAAGAGAGGACTGAGTAGATGAGATAAAATGAACAAGAACTGAAGAAGCGAAACAAAAGAGCAATGAGATGTTAGAAGGGAATGTTGAGACCTTGGAATGCCATGAGAGAAGAAATCGAGGTCTGGTTGAGAACCAAAGAGCTAGAGTTTTCACAGAAAGACAATAGAAACCCTAGAATCACACCACGTAGATACCTGGATAAATACGTATTTACAGATTTACACGAAATATTTTTCTGTGATTTTCCGCATCTACTACAAGAGTGGATCTTAAGGTTAAAGGATAACCACATGATGAACCAGATTTGATAGATAGATTGGAATCCAGTATAGATCCAATAGTTGTAGCAGGTGAACAACAAATTCACCCACGCAGTCGATTTTTGGCTTGACAGTATTGTGGCAGGCTTTATCATAGAATTTGCGGCAGACATAACAAAGTCAAACAGTGCAACCAAGAAAGAGTTCCTACGAGGACCCAGAGGAAGGTACATTCAATCACTGTATACTTCTATTAAGATACTTCTATATAACAAAGGTGTAATGACAATGGAATCAGACAACTATACTTCCCTGCACGCATGGGGGAAGAGGGGAAGCACTGACAGAGACAGGAGGAATTGAAGGAGGGAAGGATAAAGAGAATAAGGAGGAGGAACCCTTGGACTCGATCTTAATGAATGACGACCAAATTAAGTGGAACTTTGCGTCATCAGGAACGACGCGTAGCAGAGCACCCTACCAATATAAGGTGAATACCAAGAAGAGAGCCATAGCCAAGAGGGAGGGCATGGACAACGATGAGGAAGAGGTAGAGGATCTCCAGGCTGTGGAGTAGATAGAGGAAATCCTGTGCACCATGCATGAGAGGAAAACAAGAGGCCCAAGAATAGGAGGAGAAGGCAACCATCCCTTTCGTATTAATGTCAGCGTGGAACCCATAAACCCATGTGCGACCAATACACTAAAGAGAACACCACCATTTAGACAACCAAAGTTCGAAGGAATTTCGACAGCAGGGAATACATCTACACAAGGAGCAACAACTAGAGGAGCCAGTTCAGGCAAACTTAGTCAAGTATCTACACTGCACAGAGGAGGGAGTAGCTCAGTATTTGGAATGGCAGGACACGATCCTACTATCATATTACCATATTTTCGAGGAGAAGCAGAAGAAGACCCTGAGAAGAATTTGTTCATTTGTGCAAAGATCTGGGAAGAAAAGCAGATCACTGATGAAGACACCAAACTCGCGCAGCTAGCGATCACACTAACAGACCACACACTAGACTGGTACATGAGTCTAGACACGAACAGTGTTCCTGGGATGACAAGGACAGTGGACGACATTAAGAAACTATTGATAAATGAGTTCCAGAAGCTGAGCTCAGAGGATCAGTACATGAACGAGATGATTGAAATAAGACAAAAACCAGGCGAATCGGTATGGGAGATTGATCAAAGATTCAAGCGATTAAAAGGAAAGTTAAAATACCTTATGACCGATATGCAACATCGACACTTTTTTTTCAACTCACTACTCCCACACTTAAAATATCCCTTACGGCATCAAAATTTTAAGACGCAGGCAAAGGCTATGTAGGCAGCCTTGCAATTGGAAAAGAATCGGTACCATCAGACGAACCCGGCCATTGAAGAAATAAAGGAGGATCTGAAGAACTTAACATTTCAGCTGAACTAGAACAAGAACAAGGACAAACGAGAAGTCGTTTGGAGCACCACCTAAAGGACAGAAGGACACCATGAGAATGAATGCCCAACATTCTCACAGTATATGGAGACGGGGATGCCAAACCTGCTACCACAGGGAGGATTATGGTGCAAAATATGGAAGAAACTGGGTCACGACCCTTACCATTGCACGATGATGCGGAAATACCAAACAGTCCCGAAGAACTCATATTGCACCTTTTGCAAGTCAGTTGGCCATGACGACAAAGATTGCAGAACTATGGAGCTGATGCGGGAAAGAACATCAGGCGCATACAAGGTACAGGTAGAAATGATGACTGGGCAAGCATCACCATAGTTCAATCCATCCCCAACCCCATACAACACTATGCAATAGTATTATAATACTACGCCACAACCTTACAATAACATGCATCTGCAGTACAACCCGACACATCCCCAGTACAATACCGCACAATATAATCAGGGACCACAGTATAACGTGCCGCGAGGTGATCGTGCAACTTATAGAGGAGCAAGATAAGCCAGAGGAGGTTTCAAATGCGGTAGAGGACCAATCACATGTCACAATTTCCAGCAACTAGGACATTATGCACGGGAGTGCCCACTGCCACCAATGACCTATATGTTTTGTCGCTCATCGGACCACGATATAGAGGAATGTCCGACATTACTCGTAAAGATCCAGGAAAAAAGGAATCAAAATAACCAGAATGTTTAATGGATTTCAGCCGAAGCAAGGGATGACGGATGGAACATCAACATAGTCACTCGAGGAAGAACGAAAATAGGAAATGATGTAGTTCAATAGGAACCAGCGCAAAACCAATGGGTAAAGAAGAACATTGACCCCAAGAAGCAGTTCGATGCGCATAAGGAGAAAGAGATCTTTATAGAAGCCCGGAAAGAATTCCAGAAGGAGGACATAACGTCGATTGCACAACAGAGAAAGGAAGCTCCGTAATACGAAAAACCGCCATCATTGGACCATACCAACAGAATACAACCCAATGAACAAGTAAGTACTATTAAATACTCTTTGCAATCATGCATCAAAATGTTAAGTGATCCTTCATCTGTCAAAATATTGCAAAACATCCTAGAAAAATGTAGTAGCGAGACAGAACAAAAGCCAGAATTGAAAACTGTCAACCACTTACACACAAGAAGAAGAACAAGTAGGGAATTTAGACTAAATTCTAACATTGGGGATTTCAATATGGGAGATATTATACTAGATCTAGGATTCGAAGTGAATGTACTACCAAAAGCTACATGGAAATGCATGGGAGAACCTACACTAGGATACTCAATTGTTCAATTAAAGCTATCAAATCAACATAGAGTCCTACCAATAGGTAGACTGAAAGGATTGATGATAGATCTAGATGGTGTGCGCACTAAGGACGACTTTGAAGTCATCGAAATAGTAGATGACACAACACCTTACCCGATGCTACTTGGTATGGATTGGGCGTTTGACAACTAGGCCATAATTAATTTAAAAACTAGAAAAATGACATTTGAGTCAGGGGACTACATGGTCATGGCCCCACTCAACCCATCAGAAGGAGAGAGGTTCGTAGAACCCACCTGTATGGATTTAGAAGAGATCAACCAGTTGTACAGAACGACTATGCGCGATGCGGACTATATAAACCCAACTGCAGACGGGGTACTCAGTTGGTGGAGCATTACTTCATGCATAACAGACTCAGACACCGGGTTAGAAAACTGACAACAAAGACTACATGAAGTATCCATGAGAAGGTGTGCCAGAATAGACTGCGCAGTAAGGTGGATTGGCACAAAAATCAGAGAATCACCTAGTTTTCATGGGCTAAATGACTTGGAAACTTTCTTGACACAATATGAAGATGAAGTATTAGAAAACCAGAGATTGCTAGCACTAGATTTAGCACTAAAGGTTACACCCACAAGATGGTGGGGTACGCACAAAGAGACTATCACAGATTGGTACCAATGCAAATGATTACTGCGCATAAGGTTCAGCGCAGAACATATATGTAACAAACGAAAGGAATATGATGGACTAGGCACACCAACAGAACACTTGGAGGCGTGTAAAACACCATGGAAAATGACGCCACCAGAAGAATGGTCTCACCATTTCATTCATACTTTAGAGGGCATACCAGCTAATTGGTATACGAACCACGAAATGTGTAAAGGAACCAAGACATGGGCGACACTCCAACAGAACTTTACAGTCACTTTCTCATTCGAGCATGAGAACCCTAACATAAATGTGGCCCTGAAACGGATTAGAAACTTAATATTCATTGAAGAACCGGAAGTGGAAGCTATCACAGAGGTACAACGACAGAATAACAAAATAGTCAAGGAACTACTGTCATGCTACCATGTACAGGAGGAAGCACCGGATGAAGATGATCCGTGCAATATTCAGATCGAAGAAGTCGAAGGCGAGAGAGATGTGGAAGGACCACCCTTAGAGTCAAAGGTCATCTCTGCACCAATCAAGATAAACAAGTTTAACATAGGGACCGTCGAGCAGCCCAAAATGGCCAGTATTGGAGATCACTGGGATGAACAGGCACTAGAAAGAATCACAAAATTGTTGTGTGAATACAACAACCTTTTTCCCACAACCTTTACAGAAATGAAAGGAATATCTGAATAATTGGGAGAAATGAAGATACCACTCAGATCTGATGCGAGACCCATTAAACAAAGACCATATATACTGAACCCCATCTATAAATAGAAATTTAAAGACGATATCAGTAGGATGCTCGAGGCTGGCATCATCAAACTAGTCGAAGAATAAGAATGGATAAGCCCGATGGTAGTACAGGAAAAGAAACAGGGAAGATGGATCTGGATATGCATCGAATTGAGGAAGTTGAACGATGCATGCCTGGATGACCCATTCCCCACACCGTTCACGGATGAAGTACTCGAGAACGTAGGAGGCCACAAAGCCTACTCATTCACTGATGGATTCTCATGATATCATCAGATTAAGATAGCATAGAAGGATAGACACAAGACAACGTTCATGACAGAATGGGGATCTTATCAGTATATAGTCATGCCATTCAGACTGAAGAATTCACCTACGATATTCTCCAGAGTGGTCATCGCAACATTTAATGAATTCATCAACCAATTTCTCGAGGTATGCCTATATGATTCGACAGTTTATAGCCTGTTGAAAAACCATGTGGAAGTTTTACGACTGATGTTAGAATGATGCAGACAGTGCCAGATATCATTGAATATCAATAAATGCATATTTGGAACACCATTCAAGATACTATTGGGACACATAGTATGCAAACAGGGTTTGCTAGTAGATAAGGCCAAAATCGCAGTCATTGTTAACCTACCAGCACCAAAAATAGTCTGCCAATGAAGAGAAATGTTAGGACACATAGGATACTACAGGAAATTTATCAAAGGATATGCGCAGATCACAACACGAATGGAAAAATTGTTAAGAAAAGATACAAAGTACTAATGGAATGACGAATGTCAACATGGTCTAGATACCTTGAAGGAAAAAATGATTACTACACCTATATTAGTATTTCGATATTGGGAAAAGACATTCCATGTTCATGTTGATGCATCAGCAATAGCACTCAAAGATATCTTAGCACAACCAGGAGTAGGAGACTTGGATCAACCGATAGTGTTCGCAAGAAGAAAATTACCAGACTTAGAAAAAAATTATAACACGACAAGAGGCGAAGGCCTAGCTATGGTTTATGCACTACAGAAATATAGGCATTACCTATTGGTAAAACACTTTAAGATGTTTATCGATCACTCATCCCTGAAATACCTAGTCAACAAGCCAGTGTTGGGGGGGAGAATCTGTGGATGGTTATTGCTATTTCAAGAATTTGACTTTGAGGTAATAGTTAAACCAGGAAAACT
>ML780592.1:1028322-1039703 GCA_009831015.1 Picea engelmannii
GTAAATAACCCATGCTGCCGAAGCAATGTTCCGGGTATGTAGGCTAGCGCCATCCGCGAACCCAAAAAAGATAGGAAAGGAAGACGTCATCTGCGCATGAAAACACAAGCACAGTCATGAGTGGCAATGGTAAAGACTCGAGCATGCGAAAGAAATAGACACACCAAACTAAAATACAATAATGTACAAAGTACAAATGCTAGGTGATATAGGCATAGTACGTTTTAAGATAAAGCTCTGTTTCGGGGCTCTCTCAGGGAAATTCAATCATGATCTACTAGTTCGTAAGCACCTCTGTGTAGAACACATTTCACGATGTAAGGACCGTGCCACATAGGTTCTAACTTTCCTGTCCCCAATTTGTCGTGAGCTTGGTCGTAAATGAGGACTAAGTCTCCTTCTGAAAAAGTTCGAGGGTGGATGGATTTGTCGTATTGACTCTTAATTCATTTCTGATGTGCCTCATTGGCGAGAGAAACATCGCAACGTGCTTCGTCCAATTTGGATAGATACAAGAATCGTTCTTCTTCAGTAGAAGTATGGGGCATGAGTTCTACTTTCAATTTGAGTGATGGAATCTCACACTCGATTGGTAGGACGGATTCAATGCCATATACCAACTGGAAAGGAGTGGATCTAGTTGAAGTTTTCACAGAGGTGCGATAAGCCTAGAGAGCAGAGAAAAGTTGTAAATGCCATGATGTTTTGTTTGCCCCTACCATGCGTTGGATCATGGTTTTTAGGAATTTTTTGATGGCTTCAACTTGTCCGTTCGCTTGAGGGTAGTAGGGGGATGAGTTTTCATGGAGAAAACCCAATTTGACATGTAACTCACTCATCATCTGGTTTTTGAAGTGTGCACCATGATCAGTGAAAATGGCACGTGGTACACCAAAACAAATTATGATGTGGTTGAAGAGGAATAGAGCTGCAGTACGACTATCATTCGGGAACATAGGCATAGCCTCAGCCCATTTGGTGAAGTAGTCGACGGCGATGATAATGTAATCGTGCCCCCCGACTGAGGTAGGCTTACACTGCATGAAATCGATACCCCATTTGGCAAAGGGGTCGATGTTGATAATAAGGTGCAGCGTAGTAGGGTGGGTGCATGCCTTCTTGTTAAAAAGTTGGCAGGGTGGGCATTTTTTGACGGCCTCGATGCAATCTTTGAAAATCAAGGGCTAAAAGTAGTCGGCACGTAGGATTTTTTGGGCTATGGCCATCCCAAAGAGGTGACCGCCACAGGCACCAAGGTGACAATCGTTCAAAACGCGTTCAGCCTCTTCGTGAATCAGACATCATCGCAGGATTGTGTCGATACTGCGGTGATACAAGATGTCGCCGATGATGAGATAACGACGAGAGTGGTGACAAATACGTCGACGCTCTTCGCGAGAAATGTTGGGTTGAAAATGTTGGGTTTGAAGGCAGAGGAGAATGTCTTCGTACCAAGGATCAGAGGTGCTGATGAGGAAGAGAGATTCATCGGGGAGAGAATCTCTGGGTTCAATGTGTTCATCGGCATGAGGGAGAGAACAGATAAGCTCTGCAAACACCAGGGATTTTTTGGCTTTAGCCTTCGTAAACTCAAGATCGAATTCTTGGAGAATAACGATCCATTTTGAATATTTTCCCCCAAGTACTTGACGTGTCAAGATGTGGTACATGGGGTTAGAGTCGGCGATTACCATGGTGGTGCATAATAAGATGTAATGGTGGAACCTTTGGACAATGATGATGGCTGCCAGATCTAGTTTCTTGACATGTGAATATTTGAGTTTGGGTCTAGATAGACTCTTTCTCAGATAATAAATCACATGTTCTTCGTCGTTGGCATCTTCCTGAACTAACACCATCGCAATGGTGGAAGCAGAGGCGACCAAGTAAAGGATATAGTCACTTGTATATTCGGGGGGATGTAACAAAGGTGCGTGGGTCAAAGCATGCTTGAGAGCATCGAATGACCGTTGGGTAGTTGCATCCCAGATGAAAGGGATGTTCTTTTGCAGTAACCGCATAAATCCTTTAGTGATCTCAGCATAGTTGCAGATGAAACGACGAAGAAAGTTTTCTTTTCCTTGCAAACTTTGGAGTTGGGTTAAATTGGTAGGTGGGGGTAAGGCTAGGATGGCCTTAATCTTTAAGGGATACACCTTGATCCCATATTTGGAGACAATGAAACCAAGGAGTCGACCGGATTCGACAGTGAAAATGAACTTGTGTGGGTTCAAGCAAATACGATAGAACCACCATCGAAGAAAAATTGCCCGCAAGTGATCGATGTGATCGGATCAATTGGATGAATGGGTAGGTAAATCGTCGAGGTAAGGCTCTGTGATATGCTTGATATCATGGAAAGCGTACAACATGGCCCGCTGGAAAGTGGCACCAACATTTTTCAAGCCAAATGGTAACTTTCGATAAGAAAAAGTTCCCCATGGGCAGATAAAGGCTGTCTTATGTTGATCAGCAGGTAAGATTTCAATCTAGTTATACCCAAAGAAGCCATCCATGAAAGAGAAGATTACGCTCCCTGCGCAATTATCGATGATTTGGTCGATGAAGGGCGTAGGGTAGTTGTTTTTGGGACAAGCTTTGTTGAGATCACGATAGTCAACGCAAACACAGATGGTCCCTTGTTTCTTGGCAATCGAAACAAGGTTGGAGACCCATTCTTTCAAAGGGACAGGATAAATAAAGCCAGATTTTAGAAGTTTTTCAACTTCTGCCTTTATAGCTGCGATTTTCTTTGGATGAACCGGGCGAAGTTTTTGTGGAACAGGTTTTGCGTCAGGGTAATTTTTTATTTCGTGCACGATGATCTAAGGGTCGATCCATGGCATCTCCTCGTAGCTCCATGCGAAGACATCACGGAATTCTTTAAACAAAGCAGTGTAAGAAACCACTTCGTCGAGTGTACAATTAGCACCAAGGTTGATGTTTTCCACGACACCTTCTTTGATCGAAATGTCAATCACGATCGTAGTGGAGATGTTACACATGTTCCCCTCAGAGAGAGTATCTTGTGTGAGGATAGGAGATTGTGGAGCATCGGTAACATCGGGAGGGGAGACAGAGTGTATGTCTCGGTGAATTTCTTCTAATGGCGGAAGAAAAGAGGATCGATGATGGTTATCATCCCAAGGCAGATCGTTGATGCTAAGCATTTCCATAATCGATTCGTCAGAAGGAAAAATGTGGGAAATGTAATCGACGACAGATGATAGGGAATCTAACCATGAGGGCATCGAGTAGGCATCGGGTGCCAGCGAATGTGAATTGTTGGAAGAGGTAGAGGCAGATTGAATAGCTACGTATGCGGCCTCGACTGGGCTAAGTGGCATAGTGTCACTGAGCACATCAATATCCAAAGGACTAGGCACAATCCAAGGATCAGATGATTCCAAGGATTGATAAGGCATAGTCGAGATCATATTGACGACGACAATATGATGTGCGGTAGGTGGAAGTGGCGTAGGGAAAGTACCCATGAGGCTAGAATCTTTCAATAAGCCAACACCAACGCTTTCATACGTAACTGGGTGGTCTCCCAAAAAGGGAATGTTGTTGGTAGCAGGGATGCGAGCATCGGGTGTGAAGAAATCAAGCTGATCGATGGTAACAATTTTGCCTTGATGGGGGAATCATACACATCGAAACACCGACGAGGCGACAACAGTCATAGCATAGAACCAACTTCTTTCGAGTAATAGGTTGTAATCGAGGGGGGCATCGACCACCTCGACGTCAACGGTAACAGTTTTTCCACCTAACTAAATGGCTAAGGATTGTAATCATCTGTGAGGATGAAAACCTCGTCCATCGAAAGCGCGTAACATGGTAGCATATTTGTTAAGGGAAGGCGATTTTAAGCCCTTCCAAAAAGCTAAGGACATGACACAAGTAGAGGCTCCCTCATCCAGGATAGTTCGATGAATTTGTTGATTGTGAACAACAACATCGATTTGGAGAGTCACGGTTGATGGTCGTCCAGATTAAACATGAGGTTGTTTGATGAATCAGGATCAAAAGCACCGATAGCGGCTAAGAGAATTCTACGTTGGCTGGGATAGTGTTGTAGAACTTCCAAGGTGGACATAGTGCACGGTGCTTGGGCCAAATCTTCTACAATATTGTAATTTTGGGCAGCCCGTGAATTAGGATTGAAAGTAGATTTTCGGATGGTGCTCTTAGGAGGGCATAAGATGGAGTCAAAAGAAGGTTTCTCAATCTGGAGTGGCCCAGATAGAGGGCTAACGGACGGAGGATTAACAAAGGATGGCAACGGGTCCGGTGCAGAACCGTTAGCAATCTTCGGTTTATCAGGTTTAATTGGTGTGTCATATGTCGCAGAGCGAGTGGTTAGATTAACCCTGTTAAACATGTAAATGTGAGCACTTTTCGAGGCCTCATCATGGGGTTGGTTGGAACTGCCCCCCGGCGTGGGGGTTTGGGCAACCAAAGATTGTTGTTGTGGAAAAGGATGAGTAAGCACAGCGGGTTGTGAATTTCCCTTGAAAAGTTTCTCCACTTCATCGTGATGTGGGCAGTCTTGAGTGTAGTGATCGTCTCCACAAATGAGACATGGGAATTTTGGTTTTTGTTGTGGTTTTTTTCCGGAAGCAAGGGTTTGCGGTTGGGTTTTGGGTTGTTCATTGTTATTGTTCTTCTTTGGTTTGTTTCTCTCTTTCTTCTTGTCCCCATGTGGTTGTGAAGGGGTCGATTGGACCGCATTCACATCAGAGATCTGAGTTTGAGAGGGGGTAGAAGAGGGTGTAGTCATGCTGGGAGCAGCCGTCGAAGCGGGCCACTGAATTGTTCCAGTCGATTGGGTAGTAGATTGGGTTTTGACGGAGCCAATAACTCCATCCACGTGGGAAGCAGACGATGATTTGGATGGGTCGTTAGTGGCACGGGTAGCATTCGATATCAACTCATACAGAGTACCAGATTGTGAATAGACTAAGTCTAAGTACTGAGCTTGGTCAATGGCTCTTCCTCGATGACTACGCCACCCATGGCAACATCACGAGCAATCTGGGGTAGCAATGATTTAGTGAACCATTCCGCTAAAAATTGGTTAGGAATGACCGCTTTGATTAGCCTTCGTCGTCGTCTCCATTCATGGATATGATTGAAGATGTGTACAGACGTTGTCTGACAAAGGGAGGTTAATATTTCAGTACCTTTCTCGTATCAGATAGGTAGTTGGAAGTGTGTGAGGAAGGACATGGCGAGGGAGTTGAAATCGTGAAAAGATGCGCGTGGTAGTTCAATATACCATTTTGTTGCGGAACCCATAAGTGTTCGTTGGAAAAGACGCAAATGGATAGAATCGTCCATGAGGGAGTTGGATGAACACCACAAATAGAAATTCATCACGTGGTTGTTTGGGTCTTCTCCATACTTTCCGTCAAATTTTGGGATATTAGAAGGAAGTTTAGCTGGAATAGTTGGCCAAACCGGAGAATGATAAATAGGATCATTTGTTAACCGAGACAAGTCTGGAAGATCCAGGGTAGCTAGAAAAGGTAGTTGTCGGTTAATCTATGGGTAATGTTGGTGTGGCATGGGGACACCAGTGGGGCCAATCACTAGGTTATGTGGATAATTGTAACTAGTGGGCCCTCTTATATGGGGTTGGTTTTGGCCAAGGTATGTAGGATTCGAGGTTTTTTGAGAAGCATGTGTGAGCGGAGGATAATCAGATGGGTTTTGAGGGTTATAGGTTGGGTTTGGCTTTTGTCCATAAGGAGGTTGTTGCGGAGTCTGAGAATTGTGTTCTGCCGAGAGCTGTGGATTTCCTTGAAAAAGAACGTTCCACGGATTAGGTGTGGCAGACACATTTTGTTTGTGTGGTTGATGGTAGAATCCGGACTGAGGATGCCCCCTAGTATGAGGGTGCCCCCCGAATGGAATTTGTCCTCCAGTGGGAGGATTCCCCTCAGCTTGAGGTAGAGTTCCCGAAATTTGAGAACCAGATGTAAGAGACTGACCGGTGTCGCCGAGCGGATTAGGACCACCAAGACCGGTCCCTCCAGGTTGTTGGATATGTATGGAACTTCCCGGTATGACTTGGGTAGTAGTAGCTTGGGCAGTGGTGGAAGTGAAAGAATTCAGCGCCTTGAACCCAAAAGGGAGTGTAGGTCTTGGTGTTACAGGTGTGCCAATCGCAGCTTGATTGACCACCGCATTACCGACGGGAATAGTCAGAATGTGAGGGACCATTGTAGAATGGGTCGTCTGGAGGGGAAGAGTAGACCTTGGGCCAACGGATGGTATGTTCGAACCAACGGGTGGTGTGGCTGTAAAAGTGGTGGTACCGGTAAAATGGTTTAGGGGTACAGTGTAGGAGATGGGTGCATCGACACCTTCCCCTGTTCCATAAAGATCTCGCACCAGGCGTGGTGGACTTCGAACAATGTCTGCGGTCCAAAAAGGGTCATCGGCTAAAGGGTTTTGATGAGACCCAGCCGGGATGTCAGAAGGATTGATGACGACAAATTCACCATCGGAATTGAGTTGGAGGACATGTCGTTCATATCCCTTCGGAATGCGGAAAGCTTCCGAAGACTCTGAAACAATCCAAAAATTTTCCAAAGGAGTGGGAACTTCTTCCTGGGAAGTTGTATTGTTTTGAACCTCACTCTGTTGAGGAGATTCCTCCATAGAATGAGGGGGTAAAGGGGTGTTTCCTTCCATATCTTCGGGAGGGAGTCCCTGTAGCCTTTGCGAACGGTGTGGAGGGTCAATGTTGGCGAAAAAGAGTTGGCGAAAGAGATCTATGGCCAACTACCAAAAAGAAACAGCATAAGCTAATAGAAATATAAGAATCACAACCAAGCAAACAGGACCTTCTTTTGATGACCGTACTAGTTGGTGATGAAATCCAATGTCGCGTAATCAAGTCCAGAAGGGGTGGGGATAGGGTGGAACAGTTACAATGGCGACTTGCTTAACAGACTTATGCCTTGGTGCAAGCTTCCACGCAGTAATTGTGGATTTACCCTCCAAGGAGCCCGAGTGAGTTTGACCAATGTTTGCTCCAGATACAGTGAGACTTCCCGTCACCGTCACCTTGTGTAAGACCCTAAAGATTATGGCCACTATGGTTACCAATTCACAGTCAGCCCCTTGGCGGGAACAGTCGATAGTCCGATCTGAACATATGGGCAGGGTATCAAGCCCGAAATCAACTAAAAGGCTTCCACGCAGTAATTTTGGATTTACCTTGACATGACCCCCATAATATGATCTGACCACCACAATCAGTTAAACCACGGAGGGTTAGTCCCCGTAGCTCACCCGAATGTGACCTCGTGCATAACCCCTGTGTTAGAGGGGGATCCCATGCAGACTTATACGAGGATTGGATTTGATTCTCCCTAACTCAGGATGCTAATGTTTGTTTTGGAAACTTTGGAGAGTTATGCTCACAGCTTAATCCAAAGTACTAAGCCTATTCTACTATTGGTGGAGGATCCTAGAAAAGAAAAAGTTCTAAATAATTTTTAATTAGCGTTGATTTTTATAGTTGTTCTTTACTCAAAAAGGGGTGCATGGAAGTGAAACGAATGGAATTATGACTCGGTCCCAACAATGCATCAAATATGATAGGAAGTCATTTCTTTTCGATGAACATCTATCTAAGGGAGAGAGAGAGTTCTTTTCACTAACAAGCACAAATAAGGAATGTCCTCAAACAATTCTTTTTCTCAATCGAATCTTGATGTGATGCTAAAAATTTTGAGATACCTTCTAATATGCACAATCAATCATGAAGATGCTTTTTATTGTTTGTATATGAATAATGATCAATTCAACACAATGCTCATCTTGCTAATTATCTTCTTGGATGAATGAAAATCAGACCAACACAAGAAAAAATCATACAAACAATACACCCTCTCGTCATAATCAAAATGAGAAGTGAAAGAAAAAGAAATAATCAAAGAGAAAACAAACTTCGCACCCAAAAGAAAAAGTTGAAAAACAATGATCTTAACTGAAACCAAATGAACAGATATGTAGACCTTTAATGGCCTTCACTAGTGTTTTTTGTTCAGTGGAAAAGGAGAGAAAGACAATGCATAATTTTCAAGCTCCAAAAGGCAGAAAAACTCAACAACAATAGTGAAGAAGGCTACAAAATCCAAATAGCAAGATGTTTGTTCTCCAAGAAAAAGATAGATGTCAAAGCTGGAAAGAAGAAGGATTGACTCACAAGGTTACCCATCAAAAGAGACACAGAGGAAAAACCCTGAAAAAACAATTCTGGAAGGTTTATTGGCCAAAGGAGGGCTGGCACTCTGTTTCCAAAGGCAAGGAGCGTTATAGCGCTTTGTGTAAGGCTATTAGGGAGCGATGGTGCTCTGTTAACACAGGGAAAAGGGCGCCAGGTTCAAAAGCTCCCAAAAATGTAAAAAGTTCCAAAAATTGCAATTCAATCTCGACAACCAGGCTGAGTATGATGGGGTAGGGAGCCAATCAGATCATGAAACCAATCAAAAGAGGAGTGAACCAGGTTTGAAACAATCAAGGGGTAGAACAAGGTCAATGAGGAGAAATCAAAACAAGAAATTTCAATTTGAGGACTCCCCAGTGGAGTCGCCAGTTTCTGTTGTAGGAAAATCTCCCTGCGGACAGGTAGATTGCCTCAAAGAGCTTGACCCTAACTCTAAGACAAAAAATTCTTAACGTGGACACTGACTTCCTTTCAAATCTATACAAACTAACAGATGAGAAGGAAGGAGAACAGAAGTACCTCTTTATCGATGTTTGTCCCTGCACGCTCTGAGTTGAGCTCTGATCCTTTGCTCCTCGCTGAGTCCTGTAGATAAACAAGATACGACCACTTCCTACTCTATTGATATTAGCTTGAAAACATATCTATCTATCTATGATAAGTTCATGTAAAATCAGACACAAACTAGAAAGAAACAGGTCAAGCGTGTCATATTAATGAGAATAACGACAACAGTACTTACAATCGTAGATGCGAATGCGACAGCTTCGTCAAGTCCTCTTCGTATAACCCTTGCTCGAAAGATCCACAACCTGGATAACAACAGCTTCACTGATCACTCTCCTTTGGTTGACTTTGTGTTTCCTATGAGATCATAGGTTTCATGCTAGCAATTCTTCCCCCCTTTTCACCATCATAGAGATTGCTTATATAGGTTAAGAGGAGCTTAACCTCTTGAGTTATCTTTAGAATAGGTTGAGGAACCTCCTCCTTAGATCAGGGATCTTCTGATGGAACCAAGAATTCGAATGCAACTGCCTTCTAATCTTGAAAAATCCTCCCCTTATTCTCCTCAACGGGCCAACTACTGCCTTAGATTAGGCAACGCTCCCTCAAAAGGGGTATCAAAGTGTTGTAGCACTCCCTAAGAAGCTTGAGGGAAGCGCCAACGCTCCAAAAGTGGATAGTGCTCCTTCAGAGGGGCAGGGGAGCATTATAACGCTCCCTGAAACCTTATAGGGGGGTGCCAACGCTCCCTAGACTGATATAGGGGAGCGCTCACCCTCAGAACCTTTGATTAAGAGCTCTTCTCAGGTGTCAAGAGTTCCTTGACTTCAGTTAATCAATTCCTCCTCCCCAAATCAAGTGTATGAGATGTTTTAAGTGCCTCCTTAGTGTCGTCGGCATGGAATTATGCTCAAACATCGTTTGTGACACTTGTGAACAACTTACGACACTTGCGAAAGTTGTAAGGAAGATGCGACACTTACGACAATTGAGAGGAACATGTGACACTTATCCAGTTGAGTAATTTTGACGTGTAACAGTCATACCGGACAAGGCGTTGGAAGTGGTTGAGAAAAACCATGGCAAGGTCGCCAAACATCACATACTTTGACCTATCCAGTTCAATATACCATTTCACAGTGACCCATGTGAGGGTAGGTTGGAATAAACATAACTAGATCAATTCATCATTTAAAGAATTTGACAAGCACCATAAATGAAACATCATAATGTGGTCCTACGGATATTCACCACTCCTCCCCTCAAAATTCGAGATTTCTGAGGAAATTTTGGTTGGGACAATAGGCTAGCTCAAGTGATGACAAATTGGTCATCAACTTAGACAAGTCTGGAAAATTAAGAGTTTCTAGAAATTGTAGCCTTGGTTGTGTCATTAACTGATTAACAAATTGAAAAGAGGGTCCTGGATTGTAACTGGCACTAGGTTTCCAGTAACATTTTTTCGATGGACCAACGATTTGGGTAAAACCTTATTGTCTCTAGTTGAATGGAGGATAACCTCCATCCATATGATTTCTAGATGGAAACATAGAGTTTCCTCTTGTCAAATCCCCTTTTGAAGGGACAAGCCCTTGCATGGGGTTATACTGATCGAGAAATGGGTTTCCCCCTGACAACATCTCTTGTGAAGGGAAAGACCCTTGCATGGGATTCCAATGATATTGGAAGGGGTTTCCCCCCCCATGACACTATGGATGTGGAAAAATGATTTCTCCTGAATCCATCGTATAATGTGAACGAAGTGGAAATGGATGTCATGCTGACAACACCCGTAGAAGCACTCCATCTCCTGAAGAGGTTAGGGCCGGGAGATAGGAAATACCTTCCCCCAACGAATGGGAATGATGGAGGAATGTGACCTCCACCCCAATGGATCTCTTGGTAGGTAATTGAATAACTCCCTACACCAATGTTAGATACTTGGGACATTGATTGGGAAACAATCCATGCATTAAGCATTCCCATTGATAGCATACCGAACGAAAAAGAGTTTGTCATCGATGGAAATTACATGGCTACACTCATTGAAGGAGTGAAACCAACGACCAACAGAGAAGTGTTGTTGATAAAAAAAAAACTATGGTGGAATTAACCACACTAGTCATTATGTTGGACAAACAAGGAGGAAAGATCCCACAGGTGACAATTGTTGAAGTGGGAGTTATAGGGACTCCCAAGCTAGACACTTATGAAGTGTCATCTATAGCGACCCAATGAAGAGGGATAATATTAGTAAAGTATGATATAGGAGTTGGAAGTTGCACCACGGGTGATGAGAGAGTTCCAATTAATGGAGAGTTGTAATCCGTAGCGTATTCTTCAACTCTGAGATCTTCAACGGTCACAAGCTTTGGTTCTGAAGCGTTAATCTATGATGATTCCATAGATGTGATGTCAACTAGACCAGTCAGTACAAAAGCACTAGATTGATTAAGATGACACCTTAGTGGAGGCGACTGAGAACTGTTTCTGATTTACTGTTCAAGAGGAAGTCCTTGAACTCTCCTCGATCTACGAGGAAGTTGGTCAACCACTTTGAGTTGTCAACTCTCGAGAAACCACATACACACCTACTTAGTAAATTCTATGATCGTTTAAGCACACC
>ML780592.1:1051219-1086833 GCA_009831015.1 Picea engelmannii
AATTCGATATAATGAAAATAAGAAAGGTTTTCCCGGTTGAGGGTTTCCGATAAAAATCTCTGTGTAATCTGTGTATGAGCCATTGATTAATTTATGTATTGCTTAAGAATCTATATGCATTGCTTTACTTCGCAGGTTTAAAAATTACAAGATCTTTAGGTTGTTGTTCAATGTTGTGACACGAAAGAAACATACCTCCTGAGTTTTCTCCCGTGTGATTTGACACATGTGCTTTGCCCGAGAGTTGATCTTCTTGCTTCTTCCTGCATTCAGATTCATAGTGCCCATACTTTTTGCAGTAATATCATTGTATGCTTTTTTTGTCATTTGATCTTCTCCCTCTGCCTCTTTGAGGCTGGAAATTCTGATGTTGATTTTGTTGCTGATGTCTTTGACCTTGGAAATTGTGATTCGGATATTGTTGTCTGTTACATCCACTAGAGTGAGGGTTACCTTGATTGCTCCCTCTTCCTTGGTGACCTCTGCTTCTTCCTCTGCCTCTCCCTCTCCTGAAGGAGAATTGAGTTTTGAAGGAATTGGAGATTGACTCATCTGTAAGATGCAGTCTGGTCTCATGTGTCACCAGAGAACCAATTAGTTCATCTATTGAAAAACATGACAAATCCTTGGATTCAAGGATTGTTGTTACAACCATTTCAAATTTCTTGGGTAAACTTCTGAGAATTTTCTCAACAATGCATTGATCAGTGATGGTTTCACCAATCAATCTGATCTGGTTCACGATGCCCATGACTCTGGTCATGAACTGATCCACATTTTTGGACTCTGTCATCCTTAGAGTCTCGAATTGCATCCTCAAGGTCTGTAGTTTAACTGTTTTGACCCTGTCATTTCCTTGATAGGAAGATTTAAGGATGTCCCAGGCCTATTTTGAAGTACTAGCGCCTGTGATTTTTGAGAAAATTGAATCATCCATAGAATTTTGAATCCAAAATTTAGATTTATTTTCTTTGTTCCTCTGTGTTGCCTGAGCAATTCTCTACGGATTTGTCATAGCAAAAAGGGTTGCTGGATCTAGTTCCACATATCCAAGATCCACTGGATCCCAGCACTCCTGTGCTTACAAGAAGGATCTCATCCGAAGAGACCATAACTCATAGTTCTTTCCATGAAGAATCAGACCCTGTGTTGGTCCTAAATTGCTAGACATCGCTATCTTTTAAGGAATTCAGCAAAACAGAAAAAAAAATCTTACTTACCTGTCTCTTGCGTGTAATTTGCAGTGGCTTTGGAACTCCGTTAGACGAGACTTTTTAACTCTCCAACTTCCGATTGCCGAAACGCCGATTGCCGATGAGAGCTTATCGGCCATGAATTGGCCCTTAGTCTCCGATCAATGTGACCACACGCTGAAAGGTTAAAGTGCTACGGGATTTTCTGGTTCTTTGTCCTCTTGAATCCCTGATCTCCAATTTACTGATTTCCCGATATGGATTTTCTCGCCTTAGCCCCTCCTGGCTTTGCCCTAGTCCATGTGACCAGTTCTCACAAGACTGCAGCCTTATCTTTCTTTCGGGGTTTTTTGGCTTTGAAATCTCGATGTGCTCTAACTTCAGTTAGCCCTCCGGGCTAGACTCGTGGTCCACGTGACCTTGCCTTATATGACCATAGTCATACCTCTTTTCCTTTCAGGAAATTTCCCGAATGCTTTGATCTCCTCCACGCGTCCTCCTATGATGGACGGTCCTGATCTCTTCTCGCGATTTCGAGACTTCAAATGCACCGGACGTCTCATCTTTAGGATTTGCGATTTTCCAAATCCTGTAATGCCAATGGACTCTCTTATCGAGATTTTTTTCGAAGGCCTGGATATCTTCCATGCGTCTCGACAGATGGACGGCTCAAGTCTGCTTCGAGGGTTTCACCGTGGAGATTCCCGATTCCTCGTTTTGACGAGATGACGTCAACTGGGCCCCATAACGGATCTTTCCTCCTTTCGGGATTTTGGACTTCGCAATTCCAAAATGCTTGTGCTTCTTGTCCTCAGGATTCGCAAAACATCAAATCCCGATATGTCGATGGCCCTTTCCTTTTGGAACTTTCCCTGAAGGCCTAGATTGTTGCCACGTGTCCCCTCAAGATGGATGGTCCTGGTCATTTTACGATTTCGCGACTTACGACACCTGATGACAGAAATCCTCTGTCAACTTGAAGCCCCGGTCGCCGATATGCCGACAGTTTCTTCGATGTTCGCCACGTGTCCGAACAAATGGATGACCGTGATCTTTTCGAGATTTCGCGATTTGCGATGTCAGGATTTCACATATCGGGGTTTTGGAGAGCTGTCTCCTTCGCTCGTCCAACTCCCGATCCCCAATTTTGCGATGGAATAAGATCGACGGCTCACGATCTTTCGCGATCCAACGGTCCAGAATAGCTTGTGGTCTCGTGATTCGCAAATTCTCACGACAGTCTTCTGACCTTTACACCTTGCGATTCAGTGAAATGCCGAGATCTCACCACGTGTTTCTTGATGGACGGTCCAAATGATTTCATGATTTCGCGACTTCACAAGTCGAAATTTCTCCTGTGCGCTTCAAAGGACTAAACCTCGTGCACCTTTTCGCTGACCCAATTGTTGTCGGTCCTTTGTGCAAGATCTGACAGCTAGAATTCTTTCGTCTTTTCCACGCTCTCTTCTTCCCTTCTGAACTAGTTTCCTACTCTGGATCCATTCACAGGATGAATCTTATGGCCTCAATGGTTGTTCTTTGCACATGAGATGCGTTCTTTGCTCCAGTGGAAGAAAGATTCATGAATCTTTCAAAGATTTGAAAGAAATACACGGATTCTTTAAAACTTGGCGTTGTCTGTTGCAGTCTTTAACAGATTTGAGCGATTGCCAAAATTATTTAAACGATGTTGCCTTCTGCAACAATCTTTCACAAATTTGAACGAATTCCGTGAAATCTTCAACGTTTCTGCCTTCTGAAGCTCTTCTTCGTGAATTCTTTGATGGTTCTTGAAAATTACAAGAATCTTTAAAGTTTCTTCTTCTGCACTCTCTTCTTCCTCGATCTTTCCATTGTTTCACGCTCTGCTTTGATGTGTGAGCTTCTTACACTGATCTTTTGAGAATATGACGGTCTTCTTCCTCATGGAATTTTCCTACGAGGATCTTTCGAGAGTATGATGGGAAGCTCTCCAAGCCTTGTGAAAAGTCTGTGTTGAATGCTCTCAAGGTCCGTGAAGCTCTGCGCTATTTGAGGATCATGTTGCTCTCTAGCCTGTGTGAAAAGTATTACTATTGTTGCTCTGATACCATGATAAATTGTGAAGCAAGAAATGCAGAGATAAAAGAATAGAACAGAAAATAGTATATTAGAATATATGAAGAAGAATACAATGAGAAGAGTAAAAATGAAGAAGATCATGAAGAAGTTGTGATGCAAAGGGAAATAGCTGAGCTAAATAGGCTCAAGCAAATCAAGAATAGAAATTACAGCTGGCCAGGACAGCGGGCAGTGTACAGTCAGCCTGTTGAGGTTATATTATATTTAACAAAATGGACTTATTTATATAATCTAATTATTACTGCGATCAAATTAATATATAATATATATCAACTTATTATTAGTATTACATGTTCATATTAATTTATATAGTCAATATATTATTATAATCATATTAATTTATTATTATAGTATTATCCAGAAGGACCAAGTCAATATATCTTCTTTAGTTTTTTATCAGTTGGTTGGGAAAATTGCAGTGTTGACCTTATGATTTTTGGGAAAATTGTAGTGTTGGCCTTATGATTTTAAGTAATCACTTAGTTGCACTGATTTCAACAATGATATAACAAATAGTTGCATTGATGTCAACAATGATATAATGAAAAATGATAACATGTATTGATTTAAGTGATGATACAATGAAAAATGATGTGAAGTAGTCACGTACTTACAATGATTTCAACAATGATATAACTCATAATTGCATTGATTTCAGCAATGATATAAATAAATATAAAATAATATATTTATCTTAGTGATAATACAATGAAAAATTATTTAAAGAAGTCAAGTACATTCACTGGTGACCTAATGCAAAAGAACAATATATAGTTAATATATTATTATAATCATATTAATTTATATAGTGAATGTATAATTATAATCATATTAATWTATTATTATAGTATTATYTAAAAGGATATAATAAATAGTTGCATTGWTTTCAGTAATGATATAATGCAAAATGATAATGTGTATTAATTTAAKTGATAATACAATGAATTATAGTATTATCTAAAATGATATTGCAGGGTCAACCTTATTATATAAAGTAGTCACATAGTTGAATGATTTCAACAATGATATTACAAATAGTTGCATTAATTTCATCATTGATATAACAAATAGTTGCATTGATTTCAACAATTATAATGCAAAAGGATAATGTGTATTAATTTAAGTGATAATACAATGAAAATTAATGTAAAGTAGTCACATAGTTGCAATGATTTCAACAATGATATAAAGAAATACTAAATGATATATTTATTTTAGTGATAATACAATGAAAAATTATTTAAAGAAATCAAGTAATTCAATTGGTTTCAGTGATAACCTAATGCGTAATGTAATATCCCTAGGTCGAACCTTAGTTGTACATATAAATGTAAATGTTTTATAGGGTCAGGTTGTTATAGGCCAGAAGACTTATGTGATTATTAGACCAGAGAGCCTAGATGCTAAAGGCCAGTGAGCCTATTATTGTAATATGTAAACACTCATATTATTAATGAAAACTTTCTACTGCTACAAACCAACCATGTAAAAGAGTATGGGGGGATAAACTCCACTAGAAAGGGAAATGGGCTAAGTTAAGGGGCTTGAGCCCAAAAGAATATTATATAAATATTCCTTTAATACTTCTTAAAGTGCAATGCATGGAAATTTATTTTATGTTAAGTTCTAAGGAGGGAGAGAAGTGGGGATCAAGTGGGCCCAAGGTAGTTTCCAACATGTGAAGTGTCAAGCGGGACACATGCATACATATAGTTAGATTTAATCATTTTCCAACGAGCGGGGAAGGGGAAAATCATTTTTGGATAGGGGATGCAACGGTGAGTCATACCAGATGGTACTAGACTATAAGGAGGAACCTGTACTTGTATTGGTTAGCTCGGGAGCTCGATTGAAGAAGCGGGTTGTCAAGCCCATCGGATTGAAGAAGTGGGTTGTCAGGCCCATAATATTGAATAAGCAAGTTGTCAGGTCAGTGGAACAAAGAAGCACGTTGTTAAGCCTGTGAGAATTCTCTCTAGGTGAGAGAATTGTTGGAAAATGATTTTCCAAAGTGCCAACCTACAGCTATAGGGCTCTGAGACTTCCTGTCCGGCCTATTGTTGAAGCCCTGAAAGGGAAGTGGGGTAGCCGAAGAACTGTTGACAAGAGAAGGGGAACACTTCCTGGGGTGGGACAGGCATGTTGGGAATGAGAGACTGTAGGATGTTAGTTTGAGTAGGCACATGTGTCTGATTTTATATGTTGTTAAAGAGACCTTAGCCTGGGTTGGAAACCCTTTACCTTAGTGGAATTTAGCCCCATATCAGGGGTTACCCACTGCTGAGAGTTATGAGCAATGCGGTTTAAGGTTGGAAGGAACGTGGAAGGTCTGTATGCAGTTGGTTTTTAATTCCCGAGATAAGTGCCATTCATGTACTTATTTCAATTACTGCGTGTGTGCAATTATGAGTTTTTTTCATGGAATTCTCTATTGTTAAATTATATATATATATATGAATTTTATTGTTGCATTCTTGTTGTTCTTAGTTCCGCTTAACTTTGTTTAGATGCAAAATTCATTATTTAATGTAATGGTATAAGAATTTGTAATTATGTGTGGTGTGGCCAGCTCGGGACTGGGAATGTTACATGATTTTTTTTTTCTAAGTCCCTATTGATGGTAATGTTAAAAAGTGGTATCCGAGATGATAATGAGAGAATTTTGTGTGATGTGGCCCAACCTTGGTGGTTGGGTACATTACAAAGTGGTATCAAAGCCCAGGTTTCAACACTAAGCCTGCATGGGCCATTTAGCAGAGTGCAGAAGTGAAATTACAGAGTTTGCAAAAAAATTCTTTGACAGAATGTTAGGAAGAGTTCATTTGAAAATTATTTGACAAAAATGTTTATGGTGTTTTTGTGGTGAAATCGGGAGCAATCGAGTGAAATTGAGCCAAAGCCCCCAATTTTTGTTGTTAAAATTCATGGGAAATTTGGTCCAAGGATGGGTTTTTCTTGATTCTAATCTATGTCTGAGCAAATTCAGACCTGTAATTGGTCGAATTTGAAGTCAACTTAAGTCTATGGCTAACTAAGTGAAATTGGTTAAATAAATTTCCCAACTCGCGAAGGAATTGTAGAAACTTTCATGCCGAAAACGTCGACCAACTGTGCAACCAAGTAATTGGTGGCTCTAGAGGTTTAATTTGTGTTTAATGGAGTGAAATTGAATAAATTTCATGGTTGCAACGAGACCATGGTGAAATGGAATGAAATTTGGAGAAAGCCCCAATTTCCTGCAGCTAATTAATGGCAAATTCGAAGTGAAAGAGTCGAATTTGAAAATAAGTGCAAAAACATTTGTGTACAAGGCTTTATTTGGTTGCATTGAGCTTAGTTACAAATCTCTAATGACTACCATGGTGGCAGGTACACAGAGGTAAGGAGATGAAAATAATCGAAGTGTTGGATTTATATTTTCGTGAGTCTGTGAGTTCGCAAGTATGCAAAGATGGAAAATTGGCTAAGTGTTGGGGCTTATTATGAGTCTATGAGTCCGCGAAGATGAAAAAAAGGCTAAGTGTTGAGAATTATTATGATTTTGTGAATCCACGAGTTTGAAGAAGTGGAAAAATGGTTAAGTATTGAGACTTTTTTGGATGGACTTATGAAAGAAAGGTTACAAGACCATGAGTCTGTGAGTCAAAAGAAGTGAAAAAATGGTTAAGTGTTGAGAATTTTCAGATGGACTTATGAAATAAAGGTTATAAGACCATGAGCCCATGAGTCTGTGAGTCTGAAGAAGTGGAAAAATGGTTAAGTTTTGAGAATTTTCAGAAGGACTTTTGAAAGAAAGGTTACAACATTGTGAGTTTGTGAGTCTGGGAAGGCAGAAAAATGGCTAAGGGTTGAGACTTATTATGAGTCTGGGAGTCTGTGATTCCGTGAATCTGAAGAAGTGGAAAAATGGTTCAGTGTTGAGACTTTTCGGATGGACTTATGAAAGAAAGGTTACAATATTGTGAGTCTGTGAGTCCGCGAGTTCGTAAACATGGAAAAATGGCTAAGTGTTGGGACTTATTATGAGTCTGTGAGTTCATGAAGACCGTAAAATGGCTAAGTGTTGAGACTTATTATGAGTCTTTGAGTTCAAAGAAGTGGAAAAATGGTTAAGTGTTGAGACATTTTGGAAGGACTTATGAAATAAAGGTTACAAGATTGTGAGTCGACAGTGAGTACATGAGTCCGGGAAGATGTAAAAATGGTTAAGTGTTGAGACTTATTATGAGTTCGTGAGTCTGTGAGTCCGAAGAAGTGGAAAAATGGTTAAGTGTTGAGAATTTTTGGATGGACTTATGAAAGAAAGGTTACAAGACCGTGAGTCCATGAGTCCATGAGTCAGTGAGCCCGAAGAAGTGGAAAATTAGTTAAGTATGGGAACTCTTCAGATGGACTTATGATAGGGAGGGTTATGCTTTTTCAATCCGCATAGATGAAAATAATCTAAGTATTCAGAATTTTTGGGAGGACTTATGAAAGGAATAAGTTAGCACTCGTGAGTCTACAAGTCCATGAGTCCAAGAGTTTGCGATCCCACTTAGATGAAAAATGATATAAGTGTTGGAGTTATGTTTCTATGAGTCTGTGAGTCCGCATAGATGAAAATAATCTAAGTATTGAGAATTTTCAGGAGGACTTATGAAAGGAATAAGTAATCACTCGTGAGTCTACAAATCTGTGAGTCCACAAGTTCGCTTAGATGAAAAATACTCTAAGTGTTGGAGTTATGTTTCCATGAGTTTGCAAGTCTGTGAGTCTACGATTCTGCAAAGATGAAAATGGTTAAGTATGGGAACTCTTCGAATGGACTTATGAAAGGGAGAGTTATGATTCCATGAGTCTGCATGATCGAGGTTATTTTTAGAACTAATTGAAAGGAGAGATATTACAATGAAATACTCATGAAATTTTTCCAGAAACAGAGAAATACAACAATACATGATTTCTATTAATGAAATAAATGCAAAGAGACTCTAAAAATACATAGTACAAGACTTGCTAGAATGGTGGTAGCTTTATCTCTGAGAAGATATGTGACAGCTACACTTATTCACAATAAGATAATTATAATGAGGCTCTGAAGGCCTTTTTATGATAAAAATGAATGCCAAAACCCTAGACATCCAAAAACCAAACCCTAGGAGATGAAACACCAAAATTCACGTGGGCCTTGTTAGGGTAAGTTAGTACATTAACTTCCCGAGGTCGTAACGTTTTCATACGATCTTCGTTTTAGGCGCGTGATAGCTCGTTGGAAAGGTATTTTCTAGAACTACACGTTATGCCATCAAAATCTGACTCCATCTATAGTTTGACTATGGAAAGAAAAAAAACATTGTTTAGAGACCCAAAACGATCCTGGGAGTACAAAAAGATGTACTGACATGAAGACTTCCAAAATAATATAGTTGAAATAGGTGTGCAACCACCAATATCCACCTGGATGTTGTGTAGGGATTCAGGACATCCCTGTATGTGTAGAACCCACAATTACAAAGAAATGTCTCCATTACAAAGAAACATGTTGAACTGAAAATTGTCCAAATGATCCAGTTGGAATATGGAATAGGTGGGTGGCCACCAATATCCACCTGGATCAACCCTTCCCCATTAGGAAGAAATGGTATCCATTGCGTTGAGTTCCCAGGGAAAAGGGGAGAACATTTTCTGAATTTGAATCTTGGTGAGTTGTGTACCTTATTGGATAAATTGTGTTGCTTGGTTTGTGGAAGGCTGTCACGAACTTGTTGTTGGTGGGGTTGAATATGTTCCACCAACCTGTTGTCTATGGTTTTGACGGGGCATTGTGTAGGCACTGTTGTAGGTGAAGAAAAAATATCTTATTTCTCTTTGGAAATATGTTTTTGTTGGATAGAAGGTGTTGAGGCTGCAGTGGTTGTAGTGGCCTTTTGTGCATCCTTTGAACATACCGTGAAGAGGATGAATTTTGCAGTATGAATTTTGGTGGAACAATAGTCAGAACTACCTCTAGTATCCTATAGAGATGACCTCCCAGAGTAATAATGAAACTACGAGGTTTAGACTCATAAACAACATGACGTTTCCACATATATGGTTGGCCCAAAAAAACATCACAGACATCAAGAGGGGAAACATCACACACTACCTCCTCCTTGAAGGGTTGGATGCCATAGGATAGGAGACATTGTTGATTGACACTAAGATCTCATCCCTGGTGAAGCCACCCAATGTTTTAAGGTTGCAGGTGTGGTGTTTTAGACAACCGAAACTATTTGAAGACCTTAGATGGGATGAGGTTCTTCTAGTTGTTGTTATCAACAATAAAATGCAACGAGGTCCCCTTCACCCACATCTGTGAATGGAAGAGGCGCTGCCCCTCTTCAGGATATACAGGTTCTTATAGTTGAATTTTTGTGGTCGTGACAGTAGTAGTGGGGTCATCGTCGATGATCTATTTGTTTTCAATATTTTCTAGATCAGATTCTAAATCAAGGTTCAGCTTCATGTCTTTGACCTTGACCACCAATGACTGTTTCGAGCGAAATGCATCGGTGTTGTGCAAAGGTATTTTGTGGAAGTCACACCACTTCCCAGTTTCATTCTTCATCTTTCCTTTACCCTTCTTGTCCTGTGTCTTAGACTGGTTGTCTAGAGGTTGTTGGTTAGGGTCATATTTACCATGCTTTGGTTGTTGTAGATTTGTAGACCGAAATTACCATCTGTTCTGGTGCCTAAATTTATGCTTGATTTTGACAGCATATCGATAGGAAACTCCCAATGATGAGATGTTTAGGAAATCCATTTTAGTTTGAATGTACCTATGAAGATCCCCATGGTATTTCAGAACAGATGTTGCTTGGAGTCTTTGATAACCAGTTTGGTGCACAAGGTATGGAAAGTATTTGTGAAATCCGACATTGTTTGGATCTTCTCTTGTCGTAGTGTGGTCCATCTCATGTACTGGTCTTCATAATTATCAACAAGGTAGTATTGTTCCTTGAATGCATCCACAAAAAAATACCAAGTGGGCTCGAACCCATATATTCTGGATTCCTCTATAGAAATTTGATCCCAATAAGTTTCCCACCAATGTTTGATGATGCCAACGCCCTCCTCACAACCCGCAGGTCGGAAGGTCTACGTCAGCTCACAGGATCTTCTCCTTCCTCAGCCCGAAGAACACTAACCGGTCCTTCTATTTCCCTATCGGGAAATATACACCCACAGAACTCTTCACGATATCCCCTCTTTACTTATCGGGGAATCGGACTTCGCAGTATCGCGAGGTCAATGGTCAAGCACTGGTGTTTCGAATCCTCGAACCTCGATGCAAGTCAACGCTGACCTTCTCTTTCCTCTTTCGAGACTTCTCCTATCATGATTTCGCCACTCGCGATATCAAGCAATTTCCTTTACCGACTCCCGACTCACGATATGCCGAAGCTCCGATGAGCTCGTTGCTTTGACTTTTCAACAATCCCTTATCTTGTCAGGATTTCAGACTTCGCGGGATCACGAATCCTAATGTCAATATTCCGGGACTTCTCGCTGTGAAACTCCGATAGCTCATGCCACCTGTCCTCCACTAACTCCAATATGACCCACGTTATCCTTTAACTATCGGGATATCGTGTATCGCGATTTCGTGATTTCCGTTGCAATGTTTTGGAGTTTCAATCCACGAAACCCCGATACACGATATACGTGTAGATCCAAAAACCCTCGTACCTCGGATCAACAGCTCTGCCTCTCCTGAGCTTTGAACCTCTAGAGAATATGACGATGTATCTCCCTTGCACCTCCGCAAGATCCAATGGCCCATGGATTATCGCGAATTCTCCTTGGAGAATTTCGTCTGTCCGTTCCTTGCTTGGCGATTCCTGCGAATGACCAAGTATTCCTCCGCAGAACTTGTCCACTTGCAACACAAACTTACGATACCTGCTCAAATATTCAAGGCACAACCTCCCGGTGCTTCCCTTTGGTAGGTTAGAAGGCCTTATCCTTCCTGAGCTTTTCCACGACTTCCAAGTCCTTCAGAAAATCCCTTGCACGCACTCCTTGCGGCGAAACTTCAACCACATCTAAGTGTTGAAGACCCTCGACTCTGCGCACATCTGCATCAACAGTCCTAAAATCATTCACTCAGGTTCGCAACCCTGAGACCTTTACCTGGCCTGCGCGCTCCTTGCACGACTCCTGTGTCCAACCGCACCTTTGGGTGAATGAGAACAAAATCTTTCTCTATCTGAACCCTCTGTCAACGCACTCCTTGCGGACAACTTCAACTGCACTCCTTGCAGGAATCCTCTGGCTCAAATAGAGAAATAATTGAAACTCATTCCATCACCCTTTCAGACTTCAAACTCAACCATGAAATCATATACACAACATATAAAAGAAAATGTATAACAGGAAGCAAACATTCATGAGCATATCAACATCAATACACAGAGAACAGACACAAAACCATGAATTTGAATCAATTTTCCTTCTATTAATTCAAGATCTGTACATGGGTGTTATTACACAGTTCTCTACATGCTCTTCTCAATGCTTAGAATTATGTTACATTGCACAATGAGGGTGTCTATATCCCGTTTCCCTCTTTCTTTCTAAAACTGTCTAATCTAATATTAAATTCTATCTACCTATTTCATCTCAACATAAATGCCTCCATCTACTTCAGATGAGAGTGGGACGCTTAAGGTCTGATTACAATATAAACGTATGCCTCTTCCTTAATATCTCATTTAAGGTTGGTGCATTATCTTCGAGATAATTTCAAAACTTGTGTTGGCTTGTCCAGCTGCCCTTCACTTCCGCGCTGGCTCGCTTGTTGTGAGAGATGCTCCTGCATCATACTCCCTCGCTTGAAAATCTTCATGGGATCTTTTCCATGAGTTCCTGCACGGTATGTCCATGCTTCTGTATTTCCGCTTCAGTCTCCCAGCTGGCATCTTCCACTGGATGGTTCTTCCACTTGACCAAATATTCAAAATATTCTTTCCTTCTGTTCTTCTTACCCACTTTCTTGTCCAGTATGCACTCCATCTGTGGCTTCTCTACAACTGGCATCTTCTTTTTCCACTGAACCTCTGACTGTTCATCACTTCCAGTCTCTATTTCCCCAGCTTTGTATGGGTATAAATCTGAGATATTGAATATCAGAGAGATTCCGATCCCATCGGGTAATTTAATCTCATAAGCATTTTCTCCAATTTTCTTCAAGACCTTGCAAGGTCCGATTTTCTTCATCTTCAATTTATTATATGTTCCTCTCGGGAACCTTTCCTTTCTCAAATGTGCCAGAATTAAGTCACCAACCTCAAATTGAAGTTGTCTTCTATGATGATCGACTCTGCGTTTATATTCTTGGCTTGATTTCAGCGGTCGCTCCTTCATCTGGCTGTGAAGTTCTTTCATCACCTCAGTGAATTATTTTGCAGTAGCACTCCTAGTCGCAGTTTGTTATGAATCCCTCAATTCAGAAATTCCCCTCAGTTGCATGCGATAAACAACCTAAAATGGACTTTTCCCTATACTCCTGTTCACTGAGTCAATATACACAAACTCTGCCTGCGGCAATATATTGTCCCAACTGCTGTGGTGCTCTGTCACTAAGCTTCTGAGAAAATATACTAGACTTTTGTTTACCACTTTTGTCTGTCCATCCGTCTGAGGATGATAATCCGAACTAAATAATAAGTTGGTTCCCAGATTCTTCCATAAGGTTCTCCAGAAATTCCCTATGAACTTCGTATCTTTGTCCAAAACTATTCTCCTTGGTAAGCCGTGAAGTCGAATGACCTCTTTGAAAAATAGGTTCGCAATGTGAGTTGCGTCACTGGTTTTCTAACATGGGATAAAATGTGCCATCTTGGAAAATATATCCACCACTACAAAGATCGAATCACAACCTCTTTGTGTTCTCGGCAATCCCAATACAAAATCCATGCTAATCGCATCCCATGGCCTTTCTGGTATGGGTAGTGGTTGATAAAAACCCGCATTGTGCTTCCTCCCCTTCGAATGTTGGAAAATTTTGCATCTGTCCACAAATATCTTGACCTCTGATCGCATCTCTGGCCAAAAGTATGACTCTCTCATCTTTGTGAATGTCTTGTCATGACCGAAGTGTCCGGCCAATCCTCTGCTGTGTTTCTCCTTCAACAGATTCTCCCTCATGGAACAATTTGGAATACACAACTGATTACCTCTGAACAACAATCCTTCCTGGATCATGTATTCGGCCCATTGGCTTCTATCTATGAGAATTGGATTCTCAGTTGCTTCATACACTTCCTTGAAGTCCGGATCATCTACGTATATGTCTCTGAGATCATCAAAACCTAATGTTTTGACTTTGAATTCCTGCAACAGCAAACACTTCCTGCTCAAAGCATCAACAATTTTGTTAGCAGTACCTAAAATATGTTTAATCACAAATGTAAAATTATGCATGTATTCAACCCACTTAACATGCCTCTAATTCAACTTCTCCTATTGAGTCACAAATTGTAATGCATGGTTATCACTATACAAAACAAATTCGTTTGGGATCAAATAGTGCCTCCACTTTTTCAATGCCTGAATGATGGCATAAAATTCCTTGTCATATGTGGAGTACTTCACTTTCGCTTCATTCATATTCTCGCTGAAATATGCAATTGGCCTGTCCTCCTGACTCAAAACTGCCCCGATTGCAAACCCGCTTGCATCACATTTCACTTGAAATGTTTTTCGGAAATCTGGCAATACCAAAATTGGTTGTTCCGTGATCTCCCTCTTCAACAAATTGAAACTCTTCTCAGCCTCTTCTGTCCAGTGAAAAGATTTATGTCTTTTCTTCATTGTATCCATCATCGCTGCACTGATTCCACTGAAATTCCTAATGAAATTTCGGTAGAAACTATCCAACCTGTGAAAACTTCTCACCTCAAAGATATTCTTCAGTGATGGCCAATTTTTTATTACCTCCACCTTATCTGGTTCCATCCTCAACTCATTTGCCAAAATAAAAAATCCCAAATGAAAAATCTTTGTCTTCATGAATGAGGACTTCTTCATGTTTATCAACAACTTCTCTTTATGTAATCTCTTCATCACAATGGCCAAATGCTTCAGATGTTTAGCTTCCATTTTACTGAAAATCAGTATATCATCCCGATATACGATAACAAATTTCCCTATAAACTCCTTCAGGACTTCGTTCATAAACCTCATGAAGGTACTTGGCGCATTTGTTAAGCCAAATGGCATAGCAATCCATTCATACAACCCTTCGTTTGTTCTGAATGTTGTCTTCCATTCATCACCTTCTCTCATGCGAATCTGATGATATCCGCTTTTCAAATCGATCTTTGAAAAATACTTTGCTCCACTTAAGCAATCCATTAAATCATCCATCCTTGGTAATGGAAATCTGTACCTGATCGTTATCTTATTGATTGCTCTCAAGTCAGTACACATCCTCCAGCCTCCGTATTTCTTCGGACTGAGTACTGTTGGAACATCACATGGACTCAAGCTTTCTCTAACCAAACCTTTGTCCAATAACTCCTGGACTTGTCTTTTGACCTCTTCATTCTCTTGCGGCGTCAATCTGTACGTGGCTTTATTCGGTAAACTGGCTCYTGGTATGAGATCAATATGATGACTCACACTWCTCATCGGTGGCAACAAAYGAGGTAATTCATCCACTACTATGTCAGCAAACTCTTCCARCAGTTACTGAACCTCCTCTGGTAAATCATCCACTCTTGTGCTAGTCAGAACAATCTTCAGTTTCCTAACCACAAAGAATTGTGGATCCTCCTTCTTCTTAACCTCTCTAAGGAGTTCCTTCCCACTCATGAGAAGTACAKTGTTACTTACCTCCAGCTTCACCTCCTTATCCTTTATCRGAAGAAACATGTGTGTCCTCCCATTCTTCTCTAGGGTGTATGTGTTCATTCTCCCATCATGAATCACATTTCTATCATATTGCCATGGTCTACCTAGTAATAGATGACAAACATCCATAGGAATAACATCACACAAGATTTTATCATTATATCCACCTATATTGAATTCAACTAAACATTGTTTAGTGACATTTACCTGATGCCCCTTTTGCAGCCACGAAACTCTGTATGGGCTCGGATGATCAATCGTCTCCAGCTCCAACTTCTCTACCATCTCAGTTGAAACGAGATTATCCATGCTACCGCTGTCTATAATGACCTTGCACACCATGTCCCTGGTCTTGCAAGCAGTCCTAAAAAGTCTGGTCCTTTGGACTGAACTCTCCACCTCCTTCTCTGGTGTTAAGAGAAATTTTTGCATCATCAGCGACCTTCCGTCTTCAGCGTCTTCCGTCTCAACATCTCGCCTCTGCGCTTCGGTGATGTGAGCTTCTCCTCCATATTTCTTTTTCTCTGGACACTCGAAGGACTTGTGCCCATTCTTTCCACATGTGATTACTCCACCTCTTCCTCTTCCTCTACCTCTAGTACGAGGAAACCCATTATTATCAGCATATCCCCCTCTCTGCTCAGTATGCTATTCTCTTTGCTCAACGTATTTCCCTCGCTGTGAACTTCCACCTCTCTCTACTCGAGTCTGAGGTTTCTTCCAGTCTTCCTTGGGATTCTGATATTTTCCTTGGGCAACAAATTTGCCTCTGGGATGACTTCTTCCTCGACCCCTTTGACCTTGCTTTCGGCTCAGCTTCTCTTCAGATTTCAGAGCCATCTGATAAGCATCCTCTATAGTCCGAATGGTTACCATGCTCATCTCATCCTAAATGTCGTATCTCAGACCATTCATGTATCTGGAAACTTTTTCGTCATTGCTTTCGTGATGACCTACCCTGATATTCAACCTGTAAAACTCTTCAGTATATTCCTTCACTGACATCAGTTTCTGTCTCAGGTTCTGCATCCTCCTGAATAGAGAAATTTGATAGTCCCTGGGAATGATTTTTTCTTTCATCTTTGCAACCATCCTGTCCCAGCTCTTAATTTTCTGCTTGCCTTGGCAATGCCTATCTGCTTGTAGTTCATCCCACCACAATGATGTGTGTCCTTTTAACTTCATGACAGCATGCCTGACCTTCTTATCTTCTTCAACATCTTCATAGTCGAAGTATGTGTCAAGAGCCCTAATCCATTCTAGAAGCTCTTTTGCATCCAAGTTTCCCTCATAAACTGGAATGTCCATCTTTGCTTTTTCACCCATCCTTGCAATAGCTTTGATTAAACATTCATTTACTACATCCTCAGCTGCAACTTCTTCTTCAAGTTCAGCTTCAACTTCACTTTCAGAATCACTCAGATCCCTTGCACTGGTTGTGCATATTTGGGTTGTCTCCATGTCTTCAAGTCTAGCTCGGAGATCACGCATCTGTCTCTCTATGGCTGGATCTGCCATCTGCCTACCTCTTCTTCTCTGCACCTCTCTATCCTTTGGATCAAGTGATTGCCTATCTCTTCTCGGCAGCATGGTGAATTCTCTTCCTTCTCTGCTACAAAAAGCAAAGAAGCTTTTCTAAGCTATGATACCACTCGGATGCCCATTGCCAATGCCCTCCTCACAACCCGCAGGTCGGAAGGTCTACGTCAGCTCATAGGATATTCTCCTTCCTCGTCCTGAAGAACACTAACCGGTCCTTCTATTTCCCTATCGGGAAATCTACACCCACAGAACTCCTCGCGCGATCCCCTCCTTACTTATCGGGGAATCAGATTTCGCGATATCATGAGGTCAATGGTCGAGCATTGTTGTTTCGAATCCCCGAACCCCGATGCAAGTCAATGCTGACCTTCTCTTTTCTCTTTCGGGACTTCTCCTATCGCTATTTTTCCACTCGCAATATCAAGCAATTTCCTTTAACGACTCCTGACTCACGATATGCGGAAGCTCCGATGAGCTCGTTGCTTTGACTTTTCAACAATCCCTTATCTCGTTGGGATTTCGGACTTTGCGGGATCGCAAATCCTAATGTCAATATTCCATGAATTCTCGCTGTGAAACTCCGATAGCTTGTGCCACCTATCCTCCACTAACTCCAGTGTGACCCATGCTATCCTTTAACTGTTGGGATATCACGTGTCGCAATTTCATGATTTCCGTTGCAATGTTTTGGAGTTTCAATCCACGAAACCCCAATACACGATATATGTGTAGATCGAACAACCCTCGTGGCTTAGATCAATGACTCTGCCTCTCCTGAGCTTTGAACCTCTAGATAATATGACGTCATATCTCCCTTGCACCTCCGCAAGATCCAATGGCCCATGGATTATGGCGAATTCTCCTTGGAGAATTTCGTCCGTCCATTCCTTGCTTGGCGATTCTTGCGAATGACCAAGTATTCCTCCACAGAACCTATCCACTTGCAACACAAACTTACGATACCTACTCAAATATTCAAGGCACAACCTCCTGGTGCTTCCCTTCGGTAGGTTAGAAGGCCTTATCCTTCCTGATCTTTTCCATGACTTCCAAGTCCTTCAGAAAATCCCTTGCACGCACTCCTTACGGTGAAACTTCAACCACATCTAAGTGTTGAAGACCCTTGACTTTGCACACACCTGTAGCAGTAGTCCTAAAATCCTTCACTCAGGTTCGCAACCCTGAGACCTTTACCTAGCCTGCGCGCTCCTTACACGGCTCATATGTCCAACCACACCTTTGGGTGAATGAGAACAAAATATTTCTCTATCTGAACCCTCTGTCAACGCACTCTTTGCGGACGACTTCAACTGCACTCCTTGCAGGAATCCTCTGGATCAAATAGAGAAACAATTGAAACTCATTCCATCACCCTTTCAGACTTCAAACTCAACCATGAAATCATATACACATCATATAAAAGCAAATGTATAATAGGAAGAAAACATTCATGAGCATATCAACATCAATACAGAGAGAACAGACACAAAACCATGAATTTGAATCAATTTTCCTTCTATTAATTCAAGATCTGTACATGGGTGTTCTTACATAGCTCTCTGCATGCTCTTCTCAATGCTCAGAATTATGTTACAATGCACAATGAGGGTTTCTATATCCCGTTTCCCTCTTTCTTTCTAAAACTGTCTAATCTAATATTAAATTCTATATACCTATTTCATCTCAACATAAATTCCTCCATCTACTTCAGACGAGAGAGGGACACTCAAGGTCTGATTACAATATAAAAGTACGCCTCTTCCTTAATATCTCATTTAAGGTTGGCGCATTATCTTCGAGATAATTTCAAAACTTGTGCTGGCTTGTCCAGTTGCCCTTCACTTCCGCACTGGCTCGCTTGTCATGAGAGATGCTCCTGCATAATTTGACATGGGGGAGATCCTTGAGTAGTGCAAAGGTGATCCTTTCCCTTTAATAAAAATTTTGAACAAAGAAATAACCTTCTAATAGATTTAACCATTTTTCTAGGGCATCTGCATCTATCTAAACCTCAAATATGGGAATATCATAATTAACTTGTACCTTGAAGGTAGAGGTTCCTCCAATGTTCGCTTGATGAATATGCCCATGTTGCTATCAGTAGGCGTTGAAGGATGTGTGCAAAATTCTCCATCATTTTGTTCCTCTGTCGCATGAGAGCTTTCTCAAGAAATAGGTTAATAGAATCTCTTGCTCCATCATTTTTATTTTATACCACCATCGAGGGTTTATTGGGCGTGCGAGATTCATTGTCCTCAATAGAGACAAGCTCGAGACCCAACTAGCTATACTTGGACCTCTTCAGGGACATGCGCTGAAAAATGATCAAGAGCATCATGCTCTGATACCACTAATTCAGATTATTTTCAGAATGAAATGAAAGAAAAAATATTACAATGAAATACTCATGAAAATTTCCAGAAACAAAGAAATACAACAATACACGATTTCTATTAATGAAATAATTGTAAAGAGACTGTAAAAATACAGAGTGCAAGACTTGCTAGAATGGTGGCATCTGTATCTCTGAGAACAGATGTGACGACTATGCTCATTCTCAAGAATATGATTACAATGAGTCTATGAAGGCATTTTTATGATAAACATGAATGCCAAAACCCTATACATCCAAAAACTTAACCCTAGGAGATGAAACAGCAAAATTCATGTGGGCCTCGTTGGGATAAGTTAGTACATTAACTTCCCGTGGTTGTAAATTTGGATACGATCTCTGTTTTAGGCACATGATAGCTCGTTGGAAAGGTATTTTCTAGAACTTCGCATTATTTTGTCAAAGTCTAACTCCATTTATATTTTGACTGTGTCAAGCCAAAAAAACATTGTTTAGAGCCCCAAAATGGACCTGTAAGTACAAAAAAATCTACTAACATGAGAACTTCCAAAATAAGCTAGTTGGAATAGGTGGGTGACCACCAATATCCACATGGATGTTGTGTAGGGCTTCAAAACAACCCTGTAAGTGTAGAACCCACAATTACAAAGAAATGTCCCCTTTACAGAGAAACGTGTTGAACTAAAAATTGTTCGGACGAGCTAGTTGGAATATGGAACAGATGGGTGGCCACCAATATCCACCTATATCATCGCATAGATGAAAATAATCTAAGTATTGATACTTTTCAGGTGGATTCATGAAAGAAACAATTTTTATACATTATTGGAACATAATCATATGAAAGTTTTGGTAATTGTAAATTATTAAGCCTAACAAATTTTGTTGGCTGCACATCTTGCAGAGTTAACAACATTTATATCAAAACAGGATCACCACAAAGTTCAAAATCATGGAAGATGCATAAGGGGCTTCCAACTGTGAAGATGAGATCAGAGGGATGTATGTTAATATGGGTAATGAATGTAAGAATTCAATTGGACATGGAGAAGGTAAGAGAGATAGCATGAATTTTGTAGAGACTATAAAAAGTCTGCAAAAGGATGTTCATAGTTATAAAGTTGATAATGAGAGGCTTATGAAAGCCAAGGAGCAGTAGGAAGACTTCAACATCAAGTTAATGCAAAGATTGGATATAATATAGAAAAATATGGGTAAGGAGACCGATTCAAGAAGATTAGGGAGTCAAAAGTCTCACTATGAGGGGAAGAACAAGAAGTGTTGGCAGGAATCACCATCATTATCCAAGGAATTCAACTAAGAGATCACACAGAAGTTCAATTCCATCCCTTGTTAGGAAGCATAAGAAAAGGTCTGGGGTGGATGAGCTACAAGGGGAAATGAACAAAATCAAGCCTCCTACATTTTATTGTGAGCACAAGAAGGATGACGATGCAAAGACATGGCTTCGATGCATGATGACGTATTTCCGATTGCATAACTACTCTTCACAAGCAGAAGGAAGAATTTCCATTTATCATATCAAGGGGAAAACATCAATGTGGTGGGATCAATTTGTGAACGTACAACACATTGATGAGAATAAGGTCACTTGGAGGAAATTCAAGAGGTATTTCCAAAATAAATACTTGACTAAGTGATACTATGATAAGAAAATCAAAGATTTCTTTGAACTCAAGATTGGGACTATGACCATAGATGAATACGAAAGTAGGTTTTTAGAGTTGTTGAAGTGTATTTCTTTCATCAAGGATGAGAAAGTTAATATTAATAGGTATTTGAGTGGGATTCCATCATTTATCTATGAGAATATACAATATGATGATCCCAAGACACTAGAGGAAACTATAAGAAAGGATACATGCCTTTATGATCAGTTTAAAGGAAGAGAAACTTACCAAAAATCTTGGGAAGACAAAAAGAAAAGCAAGATGGAACAAAGGAAGAAGGTCACTAAGCCACCATTCCTCAGAAATAATACTCAGGGATAGATAGCTTCTAAATAACCCATAATGATTGAAACATTGGGGAAAAGACCAAGGAAACCACCTATCCAATCTTGGGGTTGTAAGGGAGATCATATGTACCGATATTTCCCTCACAGAGGTGAAAAAGTGAGGATTGTTCACAATGTACAACAAGTTGATACAGTTGGGGACATGGGAAAAAATGTACCTAGGATCTACACGGCCTTGGATAACAAGCAAGTTGAGTTCGAGTCACATATGATTGAAGTGAAAGGTAAGATTAACAAACTACCCATTGCTATCCTAATTGATTGAGGAGCTAGTCACAAATATTTAGATCCTAAGATAATGGAAATATATGATTTTCCAAGAAGCAAGATTGGAGCATCTTGGTTGGTGTGACTGGCCATGGGAGCTAAAATGAAAATTACTGAGATGGTTAAGGCATTCCCAATAGACATGAATGGATTGAGCACCAATGAAGATTTGAACATCATACCTTTAGGTTCCCATGATTGCCTAATTGGTATGGATTGGTTGGACCAACATCATGTTGTCCTAGACTGTTATAATAAGGAATTTAGTTGCTTGGATGAGAAAGGGAATTTAAGGACAGTACAAGGAATAACCAGGGTAGTAACCCTTAGAGAAATTTCAGCCTTGTAGATGAAGAAGAGTTACAGGAAACGGTGTCAAATATTTCTAGCACATATGGAAGAGACACCTAAATATAAGGTACCAAAAATTGAAGATTATGTAGTCCTAAAAGAGTTTGAAGATGTATTCAAGGAAATACTGGGATTGCCACCCAAGAGAGATATTGAATTCTCCATCAATCTAGTGTTGGGAGAAGCTCGATTATCTAACACTCCTTATAGGATGAGTACACCAGAGCTAAAGGAATTTCAAATGAAACTGGAATAACTTCTAAAAAATGGGTACATATGCTGAACTGTGTCACCTTGGGTTGCCCCAGTATTATCTGTGAAGAAAAAGGATGGAAATTTGAGACTTTCCATAGACTTTAGGTAGTTGAACAAGGTAACTATGAAGAACAAGTCTCCTTTGCCTAGGATAGATGACCTCTTTGATCAGCTCAAAGATGAAAAAACATTCTCCAAGATTGATCTCAGAGCAGGCTATCATCAGGTAAGAATTAGAGAAGAAAACATCAACAAGACAACCTTTAGAACAAGCTATGGCCATTATGAGTTCATAGTGGTGCCATTTGGGTTGTCAAATGCATCAGTTGTCTTCATGTGTCTCATGAATGGTATATTTAGGAATTACTTGGATAAGTTTGTCATTGTCTTCTTGGATGATATCTTGATATATTCTAAGTTCGAAGAAGAGCATGAATGACACTTAAGAATTGTGTTACAGGTATTGAGGGAGTATCAATTGTATGCCAAATTGAGCAAGTTCTCATTCTACCAGAAGAAAATTCATTATTTGGGCCAATCAATTCAGAGAAAGGAATAAGTGGATCCAGAAAATATAAGGGCCATTGAAGGATGACCAACACCAAGGAATGTCTTGGAGGTGAGATCATTCATGGGTCCTACGTGTTACTATAGGATATTTATTGAAGGATTCTCAAATATTGCACACCCAATCACTTTCTTGCAAAAGAATGGTGTGAAGTTTGAGTGGACATTAGATTGTGAAAGGATTTTTCAACAATTGAATAAATTATTAACAAGTGATCCAATACTAAGGATTGTTGATACAAATGAAAATTTCATTGTATGCACTAATGCATGTAAAGAAGGAATGGGTGGAGTCCTTAGTCAGAATGGGTATGTGGTGTGCTATGAATCAAGGAAGTTGAAGGATCATGAAAGACACTATACTACTCATGATCTGGAGTTGGCAACTATAGTGCATGACTTGAATATGCAAAGGCACTACCTCATGGGAAAAATATTTGAGTTAAGGACAGACCATAGTGGTCTAAAATAGTTGTTTGGAAAACCAACTCTAAATGCCAGGAAAAAAAAGTGGTTAGATTTCCTAAGTGAATATGATTTTAATATAAAACATATCAAAGGTAAAGAGAACAAGGTGGTTGATGCACTCAGCAGGAGGGTGCATGAGATGCATGCTACAATGATCTAGATGGATCTCGGTGGCCATCCACCTTTTTCACCGAATCACCATTTTGCGCCTGTGGTTTTGATAAACCATGATATTCACCTTTTTGATGGGGAATGGAATGTAATGTCATCTTCATTTGTTAAATAAAAACACCATGTAATGATTTCCTAGTGGTCTTATGTAGATGCCTACAACATAGTTTTAATGCATCAGATCTCATTAGAACTTTATAGTTAAGCACGCTCAGCCTAGAGTAGTATTGGGATGGGTGACTGCTTGGGAAGTCCTAGTGTTTTACATGCCCATGGAATTTTATAATCTTAGTTCAATTTATCCCACATGCATCATGGGAATTGTTCTCCTCTCACTCTCTCATATATAATTGAGGTGAAGGAGGCCCTTTAAGCATGCAATGGAGTGTGATGTAAAGCTTGGTATGAATGAAGCATAGCCAACATCTCTTTCTTTTCAGAGATAGGCTACCGAGTTCTGCTAGTTTGTGTTCTACAATGTTTTTCTCTCTTGTTCATTAATATAAGTTGGTTTTCACTATATTTCTGTGTTCTCCGCATTATCTATGTGTATTTCCTTATTATATATCGGCTATATTTTTGTCTTCATTTCATTCTAAAAATAATCTAGATCAGTGGTATCAGAGTAGGTTGCTCCTTGTCGTTTCTTAGAGCAGGTCCCCAACGAGGTCAGGGTATAGAGAGTTGGGTCTTGAGCTAGTTTCACTTGAGGACAACTACTCTTTCCATCCCAAGAGACCTCCCATGGTGGAAGAAAAGAGAGATGACAAAGTAGGAGATCATTCCAAGATGTTTCTCAAGGAATCACTCATGGGACAGAGGAATGAGATGATGGACAAATTTTCTTGGATCCTTCGAAGACTACCGATGGCGGCAGCTGAGGCATCTTCCATAGGAATCCATTTCACAAGTGTGACACCCTTCAAGGTACAAGTCAATTTTGATATCCCCTTATTTGAAGGCCAGATATATGAATATGCTCTAGAAAAGTGGTTGAATATGCTAGAAGGTTATTACTATGTCCAACATTTTTTCGACTATGAAAAGATCACCTTCGCACTCCTCAAAACCCTTCCCCATGTCAGATCTTGGTGGGAAGGTTACTGGGAGAGGTACATCATGAATGAATCTACACTATTTGGGAGAGAACCCACTTGGGAGGCCTTTGTAGATGACCTAAAGGAGGATTTCTACCCTGTCGGGAACTATGATGACCAATACATGAGATGGACAACTTTGCGTTAGAAAAGAGACCAGACAGTGCCGGAGTATACCAACATCTTTCATACCTTGCACTCAAAGTTGGGTATCAAAGACTCTGAGTGGAACCTGGTTATGAAGCACCACAGTGGTCTACAAAGGTACATCCAAACATAGATGGATTTCTTTGACATCTCCTCACTGAGATTTTATTATCGATATGCAGTCAAAATTGAGCATAAATTCAAGCAACAGAGTAAGTGGGAGAAGCATGGAAAAGGAAACTCTAACTCACATAATGAAGCACAGAGCAAGGAAGGCCAGCCTCAAGAGAGCCAATCTCAAATAAAGGAAAAGAAGGGTAACAAGAAGTCTAAGAAAGACACCAAAAAGTGGTGTGAATTCCACAACAACCCTTGCCACAACACTGATGAATGTCGCTCAATACAGTCATTGATGGCCTAGCTCAAAGACAAAGAGATGAACCCCAAATTGGACCTTGATTCATAATTTAATAAAAGGAGACAGATCATTGATGCAGAACCCACTGCTACTATCACAATTGCAACAATCCAACCAGAAGAGGATCCTGAGGAGGGGCGGCGACTCTTCCATTCAGAGATGTGGGTGAAGGGGACCCCACTGCATTTTATTGTTGATAGCGGAAGACAAAATAACATCATCTTAGTAGAGGTTGTGAAGCAGTTGGATTTTCCAACAACACCACACCCACAACCATACAACATCGAGTGGCTTCGCCAGGGTCAAGATCTTCATGTCAACCAGTAGTGTCGCCTGTCCTACGACATCAAGCCCTTCAAGGATGAGGTATTGTGTGATGTTTCTCCACTGGAAGTCTGTGTTGTTCTATTAGGCCAGCCATATATGTGGAGGTGTCATGCTATTTATGAGTCTTGATCCTGTAGCATCATTGTTACTCTAGGGGGTCAACTATACAAGATACCATAGGTAGTTCTGACTATTCTCCCACCAAAACAATGTCGCAAAGTAATCTCTCATATTGAAAAGATTATCCTCTTCACAATTTGATCATAAGGTTAACAAAAGGACACTGCAACCACTACATCTTCAGCCCAAGACCTTTTTATCCATCAAAAGCATACCGACAAGATTGTAGAAGAGTACCAAGATGTTCTTCCTGCAGCTACGGGGGTGCCTCCACACTACCCAGTCAAGCAAGGTTATAATAGGACCCTTAATACTCTTCATGTTGCATATTCACTAACGGAGTCCTCCCACACTTAGGTATATCATGCAGATAGATTGGTTGAACGGATCCAACCCATCCAACAATAGGTTCATGACAGCCTTCAACAAGCTAAGCAAGACAACTTCTTCAATAAGGAAAGTAGCGCACCAAGCTTCAGATTTAGCAGAAGTCTCCTTGTCTCGCAAGGGAACTAGACATAATGGGGACCATTGCTTCCTAAGGGGGAAGGAATGATCCAGATGGATCTCGGTGGCCATCCACATTTTTCACGAAATCACCATTTTGAGCCAGTGGTTTTGATAAACCATGATATTCACCCTTTTGATGGGGAACAAAATGTAATGTCATATTCATTTGTTAATTAAAAACATCACGTAATGATTTCCTAGAGGTCTTATGTACATGCATACAACATAGCATTAATGTACCAGATCTCATTAGAACTTTGTAGTTAAGCACGCTCAAGCTAGAGTAGTACTGGGATGGGTGACCGCCTGTGAAGTCCTAGTGTTTTACATGCCTATGGAATTTTATAACCTTAGTCCAATTTATCCCACATTCATCATGGGAATTGTTCTTCTCTCACTCTCTCATATATAATTGAGGTGAAGGATGCCCTTTAAGCCTGCAATGGAGTGTGATGTAAATCTTGTTGCAAATGAAATGTAGCAAACATCTATTTCTTTTCAGAGATATGCTACCCCATTCTGCCAGTTTGTGTTCTAAAATGTTTTTCTCTCTTGTTCATTAATAGAAGTTGCTTTTCACTATATTTATGTGTTCTCTACATTATTTGTGTGTATTTCCTTGTTGTATATCGGCTATATTTTTGTCTTCATGTCATTCTCAAAATAATATGGATCATACAACCATTAACATGTACCAATCAGATTTGAAAGATAGGATTCTAGAGGATGCAAAATCAGATTAGAAATGCATGGAGGTAAAGGAAAAGCTTCATCAAGGTAATTTACAGCAGAAAGTTGAAGAATATAAGCTGGAAAATGATGAAATTCTCATGTACAGGGGAAAAATTTATGTGCCAAATTCTTGGGAATTAAAGAATCTGATATTGGGAGAAATGCATAATGTGCCTTATGTTGGACACCTAGGTTACCAGAAAACTATTGCAGCTATCAAGAGCCAATATTATTGGTCAGGCATGAAGAAAGAAGTTGATGATTTTATTGCCAAGTGTTTGTATTGTCAAAAAATAAAGGCTGAGAATAGACACCTGGTTGGTCTACTACAACCATTACCCATTCTTGAGTGGAAGTGGGACGTTGTCACAATGGATTTCATTACCAAACTACCCAAAAAAACCAAGCAACATGATTCCATAATGGTGGTGGTGGAAAAGCTTACTAAAGCTTCAGAATTTATTCCAGTAAAGTTCACTTACAAGGAAATCAACATTGTTGATATTTATATGAGGGAAATTACTCGACGACATGGTATACCCAAGACCATTGTGATTGACATAGGCCCAAAATTTACCTCCATTGTTTGGAAAGGATTATTCAAATGATTTGGAACCAATCTGAACTTTAGCATGGCCTATCATCCAGAGTTAGATGGGAAAAAAAAGAGAGTAAATCAAGTTATTGAATATATGTTGAGGATGTATGTGATGGATAAACCATCCAAATGGGAGGATTACTTGCATTTGGTGGAATTTTCTTATAACAATGGGTATCAATCATCCTTAAATATTATCCCATTTGAAGATCTGTATGGAAGAAAGTGAAGCACACTGGTAAGTTGGGATATCCTCGCATATAGAATAATAATTGGGTCGGAAATACTCAGGGAAATGAAAGAGAAAGTGATAAAAATCAAACAAAATTTAAAGACTTCCCAAGACCGACGAAAAAACTATGATGATAAGGGTAGAACCCACAGAGAATTTAGAGTGGGAGACCACGTGTTCTTAAAAGTAAATGCCAAGATAAGTTCCCTGAGGTTGGGAAATTGTTCAAACCTAGCAGCTCGATATTGTGGGCCATTTGAAATCCTAGAATCGATTGGGCCTGTAGCATACATTCTTGCCTTACCTGTATCAATGTGTATTAATTATGTATTTCATTTATCATTGCTTAAAAACTATGTACATGATGCTAATCATGTCATTGATTGGGATGTGATTCAGGTGGAGCAAGAAGGCGACTTCCAAGTGCATCCGATGTGCATATTGGAACAAAATATCAAGAAGCTCTACAATTGAGCCATAGGGCTAGTAAAGGTCCAATGGACCTGGTACGGTTCTAAGGATTCAACTTGGGAGAATGAAGAGGCTCTGCTGGTAGAGTATATGCATCTTTTTGAAAACTATTAAAGTTTTGATTGTATATGTGTATATACTACACTGAGGATAGTTAATAAATAAGGGGGATGGGAATGTAAAACCCCTAGAACGAACCCTAGTTGTACATATAAATATAAATTGCTTATATGCTAGCGAGTCAGGTTTTTATAGGCTAGAAGGCTTATGTGATTATTAGGCCAGAGAGCCTAGATGCTAAAGGCCAGTGAGATTATTATTGTAATATGTAAACACTTATATTATTAATGAAAACACACCATTTTTGTAGACCAACCCTGTAAAAGAGTATAGGGGGATAAAATCCAATAGAAAGGGAAAGGGGGCTAAGAGTCTATAGAAAAGGGGATAAGCTAGGGGGATTAAGCCAAAAAGAATATTATATTAATATTTATTTAATACTTCTTAAAGTGTGATGCATGGAAAATTATTTTATGCTAAGTTCTAAGGAGGAAGACAAGTGGGAGTCAAGTGGGCCCAAACTAGTTTCCAACATGACAAGTGTCAAGTGGAACACATGCATACATATAGTTGGACTTGGTCCTTTTCCAAGGAGGGGGGGAGGGGAAGAGCATCTTTCGATGAGGGAGACAGTGGTGATTCATACTGGACGGTACTGGACTATAATGAGGAACCTATACTTGTATTGGTTATCTTGGGAGCTCGATTGAGGAAGCGGGTTTTCAGGCCAGTCGGATTGAAGAAGTGGGTTGACAGGTCTGTGGAATAATTGGGTTGTTAGGCATGTGAGCATTCAAATGAGGAAATTGTTGGAGAAATTTCTATTTTCGACACACTAGTTCAGTGGGAGTTAACTGACTAGTTCTATTTAGACTTTCTATTTTTACCATCCCTATTATGCATGCATGCATTCCTAAGGAAAGCTAACTGCTTGATTACTTTTCTTAATTATGGAATGTTTTTCCCTATATATGAGTGTATTCCACTTATTCATTGTATCATATTGATCATGATCTATGTATCAATCATCAATTCATTGGAGTAGTGTGAATATATTTTCTCATTCTTCCATATTGAATCTCTCTTCCTTTCTTGATAAGATTTGTTTGTAATTGCTTTAGCTAGATCTCCTGTGCAAGTTTCCATGAAACACTGACATGGTATCAGAACTGAGGGACTACTAAGAAAAAGCTACACCAAAATTTTTTGTAGGTACAAAAGATTGAAGACAATAAAAAGATGGATTATTCACCGGAAATACTTCTTACGCCTCATAACTATTTGGAATGGAAGCCAAACATTCTTCTTCATATTATATGCAGAGGCTCGTACCAAATAACTATGGCAATGGAAGTAGAGCCTGATTTTGTTGATGAAAAAAATGACTTTCTCAATAGACAAGATATGGCCATAGGAAGTATCGACATGTATGTTTCTCCCGGAATTTTCAATCAAGTATATGAAGAATCACAAGGATAAAATACAAATGAATTATGTACTAGATTGGAGATTCTATTTGGGAATACAGAATATTGTGAATATTTCATGCAGGAGGTCGAACAGATAGAGCTAGAAGAGAAGCCATCAAAAGATCAATCCTCTTATTATGAAGAGTCTTCTACAAAAGTATTTGCATAAATTTGTGTTCCATTAATTGAAGATGATGTCTACTCCATTTCAGATTTGTTTTATGAAATTCATGTGGAAGATATATGGAATGCATCTCATGAGTCACATGCAAACACTTTTGCATGCACCATGCATGCATCTCAGGAGTCAAAAAGGGAGCCACGCACATCAGATGCCATTTTGATATTTTCTGAGAAACATTTGCAGAAACAAATTGGATATTTGAAGTCCTCTTAGGAAAATATCCAATTTCAAAAAACAAATAATTCGAAATGGAGTCCGGAAAGTGAAGTTATGATCGTTTTAAAATCAACAAAGTTTCAGTATTTTTCTGGAAACGACAACACGATTTTCAAAATTTCATCCAAAATTTATTTGGATATTATTCATTACAAGAAGATAAAGTGGATATGTGTGGAAATATCAATGATGCATATACTTCATTAGATTCATGCAGACATATACATCTTCAACAAAATCTTCAAAGAGGACAAACTTGCATAGTTGTGAGGGCTTCTTGGAGTGAAGGACATGCTTGCTTAGAAACTGCCTTTTGTTCCTTATCATTTTTTATTTTATGCATTGTAATTTGAGGGGGGGCTTTGGAACCATGAGGTTTTCCCTCTTTCCTCGTTTAGGTCAGTGTATATTTTGTATTTGGGTACCTAACATGGCCTCGTAGCCAGGACCCATTCTTTATTTTCACCTTAGTGATGTTCAGGGGGGGTGTCGGAGTTACTTCACACACAGTTAGGATTTATTTTTCCTAAGTTTATTCCTTGTTTATTCATCATAATTAGTCATTATCCAGTCTCCTATATTTTAGGGGAGAATATTCCACCTGGAGAATATTCTCTTCAGTTGACACTTTAGTTTGACTAGTTGAGTTGAGTTTAGATGTTGCATTGGTTTTGTCACCATGCAAAATTGGGATCATCACGAACTCACTACTCTTTGTTCAGTCAATTAACTGAAGACTAGTTGACTAGTTAACTTAGCTAGGTGGCAGTTCACTTCCGTAACTACCTGAGAGACTAGACTAGGTGGCAGTTTACTCTTGTAATTGTTGGTGTGTGTCCAGATCAATCTAGACCATGTTCTCTTGAAACATGCACATACTCTTGTTCTTCCATCAGTTTCATACATCAGAGATGATTCCATACACTCTAATTCTGTACATGGAAATAAGCAGGTAGTACATCTAAATAAGAATCCAGTGTCGAAGCTTGAACAGATGCCCAAGAAGACACATATCACACTTCAGGTAGTAGGCAACCTTGCAGGGAATCCATTGGATTCGAGGAGGACTCGTTCTCAGCATGAGGATCCTTCTCATTTATTTTCAGCTTCAGAATCGGTGATGCCCATGCATTGCTATATGGTTCAATCTACTGATCCACAGAACTACAATTGGGTTGTGGAAATCCATTATGGCAAGAAACCATGTAGAAGGAGTATGAATCACTCCTATAGAACTAGACTTAGACTCTAGTTCCACGTCCACCAGAAAGGAATATTTTCAGGTGCAGATGGGTCCACAGGATCAAGAGGTACAAGACCCGACAGGTTTCCAAAGGAATTCATCAGATCCATAAATATTTCTACATCTTCACGAAGACTTTTAGTGAGTAGAAGTTTTAGACTTTGCGGGATCGTCTTGCAGTGAAGAACACAATTGCCTAGCAGCTGTCATTTTCTTCTTTTGATACATTATCTTTTGAGGGGGGGTTTTGTTCCCACATGGTTTTCCCTCTTTCCTCACTTTTATTCAGTGTTCATTAGTTGCATTGTACATGAGTATCTAAAATGGCCTAGTAACTGGGACTCATTTTTTACTCCATAGTGATGTTCAGCGGGGGTGTTGGAGAAATTTCTATTTTCGACACACTAGTTCAGTGGGAGTTAACTAACTAGTTCTATTTAGACTTTCTATTTTTACCATCACTATTATGCATGCATGCATTCCTAAGGAAAGCTAACTACTTGATTTCTTTTCTTAATTATGGAATGCTTTGCCCTATATATGAGTGTATTCCACTCATTCATTGTATCATATTGATCATGATGTATGTATCAATCGTTAGCTCATTGGAGTAGTGTGAATATATTTTCTCATTATTCCATATTGAATCTCTCTTACTTTCTTGATAAGAATTGTTTGTACTTTCTTTAGCTAGATCTCCTGTGCAGGTTTCCATGAAACACTGACAAAAATTAATCTTAGACATATACATATACATATTGTTGATCTTTTATAAATTATGTCGCTATTTTAAAAACTAAAGAAGATAGATTGACATTGCTCATTCTCGATAATACTCTCTATACTTTCAACCAACAAAATAAAGTGACTAAATTTCAAATAATCAGATAAACGAGTCTAGATCTATCTTAACTCTAGATATATCAAGCACTGAGAGGGATCAAATATCTCGAGGTGCAAACCTTTAACCTTTCCTCAAGTTCTACACTCTAAAAAAAGCATTGGCTAACTCTTCTAGAAAATGGCTTTTTTAACCATAATATATATAGATAAAATATATTGAAAGCATCTCATATAATATATAGATAAAATATATTGGAATCATTGCATATTATTTATTTTTTCTTTTATCTAATATTAAAAAACAAAACTAGCGTTCAAACAATATGGATATCTCAAATTCCATAATATATATTAGCTTCCATTTAATATTATATAATTTTATTTAATTATTTTGATTTTTTCTACATTTATATTCCCTTGAACAAAATGTTGAGTCCCAAACCTTTGTCCAATTGACTTCAACTTCGGTATTTCTGATCATATTCTTCTACAACACTGTGAATATCGCTTACTTGACGGTTCCCGTGCCCATACATCAAGGTCACAGTTGTTTCCAATTCAAGTGCAAACATCTCTGATTGTATTTGGTTTCAATAATTGTGTGAAAAGAGTAGACATATGGGGAGAAAATGCGCTTCAAAAAAACCCAAATAAAAACGTAAAATAAAATATTAAAAGATGCATATTAAAAAGTTGTTAACCTATAAACATTGTTATTATTTAGAAAGTCATACTATTTCTTTAACTAGTAGAAGGAATTTAAATTGTCCCATGGCCACCCTTTCTTTAACTCTAAGTTTATTAAACTCAATGTGTTAGTCAACATTGTAAATTTGAATATGGAATAAAATTTTAATAACATCCTTATAACACAATAACTTTAATGATTTAATTAGAATAATGATCGTCTCAATTGAATAACTAAATTTCAAGATGAAAACTCAAAAGCATAAAAGAATCATATGCATAAATTATAATCAAATTTATGCACGTTGAGAAAAAAAGAGTTTTTCTTTAATTGAGCAAAGAAAGCATTACTTAGGAGTACAAGTAGAACAAAACCACGGTGTGTTAGTATTGGATAATTCATAGTAATTTAGGATTGCATAATTCATGGTTGTTTTTCTATTTTTCTACCTAACAATTCTCATAGTCCTAAGTGTTAAGAGATCACCTTGCATGTTCCACCCTATGGAAATTCAAGGGATTGAATGGTTCTTTGTGGGAATGATTTGTTAGGGACCTAACCACCCTAACCCCTCACATAGATAGAATAATATATTTCCATGTAATAGAGGTTGACATTAGTTAGTAAGGCCTATTTAATAAATTTGAATAAGTCATTGTAAGAAGACCTAATAGAATCTTCCACTTCTAGAAGGATCTTCTTCTATAATGATCTTTAGAAGATAGAAAGTAGAACTGGGTAAAATCATGAAGATGGGTAGCACTTTTGCTTGTTTTATGAGAAACAAACTATATTTTCACATGTTATTCAACTTCCGGCATACAAAAGTAATTTTTTTATTTAGAATTTCACTTTATAATACAAAAAAAACTGTGACGAATTTTGTTATCTTTCCAATGACTAGTTTTCCAAATTTTTTTTATTAAGATTTGATATGTCAATTTGAAAATTGTTTTACAGTATGTTCCTTAAACATGAAAGGAATGATATTGAGTTATTTTTTTCCACAACAATGTATATATTATTAAACTTATGTTTTTCAGAAACGAAATATACCGCAACAATAAACAAAGACTCTATTTTATTATGACTATAATTTTGAATCTAGCAGATGAATATTATAATTTCTAGAATTTTTTTAAGTTGACCAAGCTGAAAACGTTGCAGATTTTAAACACATGTTTCCCACACCTTGTATCTATCTTAATGTTTACTTAAAAGTAAAATCTAAATATACCCTTTTGAAAAGAACAGTTTAAGGATTATGAATATAATTGTTTCTAAATTTTTCACTGTGTATTTTTAGAGATGTAGATATTTCATTTCGCCAAATCATAATGTCTACTGAAAATATTATGCAGTGATTTTTTACAAAAATTAAATAAAATTAGATAAAAATAATGAAAATGAAAACAAATTATAGGAATTGAAAGTAGATTCAATTTTGAAAATGTTGGTGTCGTTTTTGAAACCAAATTCTGAGTATTTGCAGGAGTCCACAACCTCCAAAGTTCATGTAAGCTTGGGGGAATTCTCTGGTTTCCGAATATAGTCCCAATTTCTCGTTTTCGGCCGAAACAATATTCTTTCAGCCGAAAGACTAAATTCTAATGGAAACCATCAAAACTAAATGATTTCCAAGGTTTTCAGCCGAAAAAACCTTGTTTCGGTCGAAAGATGTTTGAGCGAATTTCGTCGGTCGGAAAAATGAAAAGACATGTCGTATCGTTTCATTTCGTGCTAAATTATATAAATACGCTTTCGACTGAACACATTTAACAAAATTCATCACTTTTTTTATGGTTTTCTAGAGCATCTAAACATAGTTTCGAATCATCTTTTTGTTTTTTGTTGAATAAGGTAATTGATGTTTGTTCAAGTTTTTATTGGAATAACAATTTATATGTTGAAAGATAAATGTTGAGCATTTTTTCAAGGTGAAGTCTTTGTTGAACTTATCTTTTAGAGATAACTATAAGAGTCATGGGAAACAAAAGTTTGCGCAAGAGAAAATTTGATTGCAATTGAGATGATACTCACCAAAACGAACAAAGGAAAGAGCAATATTGGAGAAAGAAACGAGAACGTGCAAATATTGAAGAAAGAAACGATGATAATGTAAATAGAGATTTTCAACAAGAAGAAGTCCAACTAGGTATGCATGCACATATTGTCTATATTAAAAGTATAGAATTCAAATTTGAAATATTGTTTAATATAATTGATTGTAATTATAATTTTATGTTTTTCAAAAAACATAAATAGATTTGTCTCATAATGTCAAAGAAGACGTTGAAACCAAAATTGAAGCAGAAGACGTTGAAACCAAAATTGAAGAAGAAGACAAATCACCTATAGGTATGTACATAAATTTAAATAATACAAGATGAACACTTGTATATATAGTTTATTGAATTTATGTTCGAGTTTTGTTTTTAATATAAACTTTAAATTGAAATATGTAGGAGAATCTATCAACATTGATGATGAAATATTAGAAAATGTTGATACTGAAAAATTTGGGAAAAAAAAAGCTAAGCATTATATAAGATATCAAACCAAGAATATGTATAATATTTTTTTCAAAGATGAATCAGTAACAGTACAAGCTCAACTTTTACTCTGTCTAATAAAGTCATGAAATTTAAAAGAAGCTACATCATTATTGGGTATTCAAAAGTCGACAAAGGATACAAAGGTGAAACATAATGTATTTGACAATATAACTAGTGTATTAAAGGCTTTTGAAAAATCTCAAAAAAAAGATGTCAGTGTTGCACGTAGAGTGATACAAACAACAATTGTTTCATCTAGCAATATAAAAGATCGTTTGAAATGACACATGGCAAAAACGATGGGGACGTCAAGAAAAATATTTCACAAACATAGAAAAATTCGATTGCAAATAGATGCAAATGATGAACTGACTTGTTGGACGGTGATTTCTAGACAACCCTACAAAGATAGACTTGCAGAAAATGTTAAAGAATTGGACCGTAATTGTTGGTTGGAAGAATCTCGTGTTTCACCAGATACAAGGGATGTGTTGCGATGAA
>ML780592.1:1096493-1112490 GCA_009831015.1 Picea engelmannii
TTTATATAGTCAATATATTATTATAATCATATTAATTTATTATTATAGTATTATCTAGAAGGATCAAGTCAATATATCTTCTTTAATTTTTTATCAGTCTGTTGGGAAAATTGCATTGTTGGCCTTATGATTTTAAGTAATCACGTAGTTGCAATGATTTCAACAATGATATAACAAATAGTTGCATTGATGTAATGAAAAATGATAACGTGTATTGATATAAGTGATGATACAATGAAAAATGATGTAAAGTAGTCATGTTCTTGCAATGATTTCAACAATGATATAGATAAATATGAAATAATATATTTATCTTAGTGATAATACAATGAAAAATTATTTAAGGCAATAAAGTACATTTACTAATGACCTAATGCAAAAGAATAATATATAGTTAATATATTATTATTATCATATTAATTTATATAGTGAATGTATAATTATAATCATATTAATTTATTATTATAGTATTATCTAAAAGGATCAAATCAATATATCCTTTTTAGTTTTTTATTAGCAGGATGGGAAAATTGCAGGGTCAACCTTATGATTTAAAGTAGTCACATAGTTGCAATGATTTCAACAATGACATTACAAATAGTTGCATTAATTTCAGCAATGATATAATAAATAGTTGGATTGATTTCAGTAATGATATAATGCAAAATGATAATGTGTATTAATTTAAGTGATAATGCAATGAATTATAGTATTATCTAAAATGATAACGTGTATTAATTTAAGTGATAATACAATGAAAAATGATGTAAAGTAGTCACATAGTTGCACTGATATAACTAATAGTTGCATTTATTTCAATAATGATATAAAGAAATACAAAATGATATATTTATTTTAGTGATAATACATTGAAAAAATATTTAAAGAAATGAAGTAATTCAATTGGTTTTAGTGATAACCTAATACTTAATGTAATATCCCTAGGTCGAACCCTAGTTGTGCATATAAATGCAAATGTTTTATAGGGCCAGGTTGTTATAGGCTAGAAGACTTATCTGATTATTAGACCAAAGAGCCTAGATGCTAAAGGCTAGTGAGCCTATTATTGTAATATGTAAACACTCATATTATTGATGTAAACACACCACTGCTACAAACCAACCATGTAAAAGAGCATGGGGGGATAAACTCCACTAGAAAGGGAAAGAGGTTAAGTTAGGGGGCTTGAGCCCAAAATAATATTTTATTAATATTCTTTTAATACTTATTAAAGAAATGCATGGAAATTTATTTTATGCTAAGTTCCAAGGAGGGAGACAAGTGGGGGTCAAGTGGGCCCAAAGTAGTTTCCAACATGACAAGTGTTGAGTGGGACACATGCATATATATAGTTAGAGTTAATCATTTTCCAAGGAGGGGGGAAGGGGAGCATCTTTGGGCAAGGGATGCAATGATCAGTCGTACCAGAAGGTACTGGAATGTAACGAGGAACATGTACATATACTGGTTAGCTCGGGAGATTGATTGAAGAAGTGGGTAGTCAAGCTCGTCGAATTGAAGAAGCGGGTTGTCAGGCCCATCAGATTGAAGAAGAAATTTGTGAGGCCTGTAGAACGAAAGAAGTGGGTTTTCAGGCCCGTGAGCATTCTCTCCAGGTGAGAGAATTGTTGGGAATTGATTTTCCAAGGTGCCAAACTGCAGCTACAGAGCTCTGAGACTTCCTATCCGACATGTTATTGAAGCCCTGGAAGGGAAGTGGGGTAGCCGAAGAACTGTTGAGAAGAGAAGGGGAACACTTCCTGGGGTGGGACAGGCATGTGGGGAATGAGAGAGTGTAGGATGTTAGTTTGAGTAGGCACATGTGTCTAAGTTTATATGTTGTTAAAGAGACCTTATCCTGGGTTAGCAACCCTTTTCCCTAGTGGAATTTAGCCCCATATCGGGGGTTACCCACTGCTGAGAGTTATGAGAAATGCATTTTAAGGTTGGGAGGAATGTGGAAGGTATATATGCAGTTGGTTTTTAATTCCTGAGATAAGTGGCATTCATGTACTTATTTCAATTACTACGCGAGTGCAATTATGAGTTTTTTTCATGGAATTCTCTATTGTTAAATTATATATATGAATTTTTATTGTTCCATGCAAGTTGTTATTAATTACACTTAACTCTGTTCAGATGAAAAAGTCATTATTTAATGTAATGGTATCAAAATTTGTAATTATGTGTTGCATGGCCAGCTCGAGATTGGGAACGTTACATGAATTTTTTATCCATGTCCCTAATGATGGTAAAGTTAAAAAGTGGTATCAGAGCTGATAATGAGATAATTTTGTGTGATGTGGCCCAACCTCGGTGGCTAGGTATTGTTGGCACAAGGGAAGACCTAGGGTTCAAAGCTTAACAATGCACCAACAAAACCCTGGCTACCAGACCTTTCGGCAACACCTGCGAAGCAGGCGAAGTCTCACCCGAGGTATAAATAGGGGGGGTTATAAGACGCAGGTGTCTATAGCCAGGCTGGGACACGATTCTGTGATAAGATTACTTCGCAGGATATTTTGTTAACTCTTAGGAAGTGAGCATGCATTAGTTTATTAACCTCATTAACATCGCAGAGCATAATAAAAGAAAGATAAGCGCAGTAACAACAAGTGATTATGCACCCTAAGAACTTAGCACTGTGAGTTAAGTCTAGCATCCATTTACCCTTTAACATAAGTAAAGTACTTAAGAAACAAAATATATATTCATTACACATAATAATCTAAGAACTAAGAAAATGCATAACAGAAAAGACACTGCACAAAGTAAACCATGAGACACCAGATATACATGGTTCACCCCAGGGTGGGGCTACGTCTGCAAACTGCTTCACCTCTTTATTATTCACCAAGATATTACATCCAGTCACTCCTGTGCACTAAGCCACAGATTCAAACTTCATACAAGACAAGAGATATACGCACTAAGCATTAGATCCTCCTTCTTCACCTTCTAAAACTAGGTCAAATGCACAGAGCCAAAATCCCTTCTCACGACACTCAGTACCTACTAAAAAATCACAGTCGAGCAAAAAGCCTTGACCACATACATTCCTTTGCACAAAAATCACTTATTCTACCCTACATTCCTCTTTACTTATACTTTACAAAATCTTACAATAAGGGCTAAACATTGGGAAAACCCATGGGTTGAAATCCCATAAACCTATTACAAAACCCTAGAGGACCCCTTATTGGGTCCACATAACCCTAAAAATAGGTGAGATCCATGATCTTAGCTCTGCCTGGGCACTCCTGCTTCGACCAACATGTCAAAGTCCAAAAGTGGCCCAAAACCTCCAAAACTGACCAAAGCTTCCCCAAAACTTGGTCGAGAGCCAACAGGCCCCCAACACTCACCCGCGACTCATCCCAAGTCACTCAGGTCTAGACAATGTTTCTTCAAAATCCTCGAGCTTAACTCAAGTTACCTCGACTTGCTACCTCACCTGAGCCTCCTTCTCAGTGAGCTCCTAGATTGTCTGCTCTGTAATAGACCCTTCCAGGCATTATTCTATTGCTGCAACTACTTGATCTAACTATGAACCCTGGCCATCGATCTCCTCGAACACCTTCCAAGATTCATCCTACACAGGTTGTAACGTTTTTGTTAATTCCATCACCTTACCCTGGAGGGCAGTGATTTGTTGTTGTATTGTGTGTTGCACTTGGTATCTCTTCATCCTTTCCATTGTTGTGAGCATCTTCATATGCACCTACAATGAAAATGTTTGTTGCTACGCCTCCTATAACTGAGCCTATATCTTCTTTAACTTTGGATGCTCGGTGAGACATTCATACGTCTGGGTGTTTCTGTCACTCAACTATTTACATGTCGAGGTGAGGGATTTTATACTTACTACCGTGTTTTTGGCGGACTCCTCATTCTAGTCATGCACCTCCTACAGGGTCCTTGGCATTGTTTGGGCCTCCATTTCAACTATCCTAGCTTGAAACTTCTGGAGGGTCTATGTGAGCTTCGCTACTTGAGATTTGACAGCCTCTTGCTCCTCCTATACCAAGCCTGTCACAGAGTGACATGATTTTCTTACTTCTTATTTGACCATGGCATACTCTACAAGCAACTGCTCTTTTTCTTTGTGAAGATGGGCTTCACCAGCTTTCTTTTCCTTTTCAGGCTTCTCCTTAAGCTCTTCTTTCTCGCTTTCATAGGCCGCTACACTGTCCTGCGTTCCTTGTAAATTTAATAATACTTCATCTTTATCCTTTTTCAAGGCTTCTATAACCTTCTCCTTCTCTTCCTGAGCTCTATGGAACCGAGCTTTTGTTTCATCAACAAACCTTCTTAGCTGGGTTGCTCTTTCAGTGGTCATTTCTCTATGTTCCCTTGTGTATGCCTTCAAACCTACCTCCAATACTTTGACTTGTTATGGAGGTACTCCTTTAAGGTTAACCTCAAGATCCAAGTTGGGGCTAGCTTGTAGTGTTGCGGGGTGGGAAACTTGATACTATACTAGGGGAGGGTGATCCAAATCCCTCGTTCACCCTGTAGAATTTGTTCGTCCCATAAATATGCGGTCTTTGATGAGGAAGGCGCAAAGGACATGGTAGATACTGCGCAGACCAGGTGAACAGCCTGTTGTACTTCCTTCAACTCTCTCTCAATCCTTTCATATAACTCCACCTGTTTCTCTTCGTATCTCTACAAAATGTCTTCAGAGGTGTCCTCCATAGCTCCGCGGACTAGACTAATGTCATTGTCAATGAGAGTGTCTTCCAACTGTGGCTTATTGGCATGCATTTTCTTCCTTGCTAAAGGTTTCTTCGAAGTAAATTTCCTATTTTGTGGTGTCACTGTCCCAATAGGGGGATCTTCAGGTGGTGGGGTTCTAGCTCCTGTGACTGGTGATGGAGGGAGGTCAACTGTAGCTTCACCTTCTCCTTTTTCTTCTTCTCCTTCACCTCCTCCTCCATGTCCTTCTGCTTCATCTTCTCGTCCTCCTGGCGAGCTAGACCCATTAGCTCCAAAGTTTTCCTCTTCGTCCTTTTCGTCACTCTCTATGTCCTTGGCTTTAACCTGCTTTTTGCATTCCCTCTGCTTCTTCTTCTCACTGGACTGTCCAACATGTTAAGCTTCCCTAACCACCAGGCTTCCTATAGTATGAGTGTCAGATAACTCTGCATCAGCAATAGGTGCAAGAAATTATTTTGGTCATTCCTTTATAATATGTTCCATATCTTCATTCACGAGATTATAATATGACTACAAGCTTTCTTGGTGCTCATATATTTGTGCGGTGATGTAAATGAAGTGGGGATCAGCGCAGAACTTCACTATGGGTCGGTACTGATGCAGGGTATGTGGTGTTATACGAGGGAATGCTTCAATGGAGACTTTAAACTGTTGATAATACCTGTGAAACATGAAATTAGGCTACCACTGCTTCATCATGTCATTGGTATACCACACGGTGGAAAACTGAGTGGCCAAGGGCTCTGTAGGTTCAATCTCTGGGAAAGTAGCTCCTTTAGGCATCTTCCAAGACACAAATGCAATCAAGATGGTCAACCAACTGTAGTGAAATTCATATCCTAAGTCTTGGGCTTCACGAAAATTATTTTCTAACTCGTTGACGAGGTATTTTACCCAGTTCATCTGCAGGCCCTCCACACACTTTCTTGCGAGGTCCAACATGAACTCGATGACCTGTGTGGGGTGGTTCTTCCTCACTATCTTTCCAGCTAAGAGTTGACAAGTAAGGAACACTGCGCCATCCTATATGGAGGCTACCTTGTAAACTCGATTTCCCTTTTCTACCTCTCCATAGGCTTATTTGATGTGTTGTGCTAAAGATCGGTTTGAGGTCTTCCCTGGATAGAACTGTTGTGGATCAGGACCCTTCAAAATTAAACCTGTGATCGGGTGGATCAATGTCAAATCCACAGTAATTCTTCTATCGAGCCATAGATATCCACCATGATCGCATGACAGAAGGACTTTAATGAAAGCGTTAACCTCCTGGTTGTGGCCAAAATGGAGAATCTTCATTACGTTCAATATGGTTGACTGTGCTAACCCCTTGATACATGGTTGCAGGATGAGGCGATGTTTCTTTCTAGTTGTCTTCATTAATTAACGATGAGGAGATAGTGTGGCATAGTTCTTCCGGTCTCCTATGTTTAAGTCAGTGTGCTTCAACATCAGGATCTTCCCTAACTGACTCCTTACTATGTGAATTCCTTTTGGAATGTACACAATGAACATGGATTACTCGAAATCATGAGGTATATTGCAACAGTTAACATCGTCAGCCAGAGGCAGAATATACTCAGGAAGGATCAACGAGATCTGCTTCCCGTTAGCCAGATCATTGTGGTGCTTGCTTCTTTGTTCAATTATGGGGTTGATGTGGGTGGAACGACGTCCGATCGAAGGGGAAGCCTATAGTCCCCTAGTTGACGATGCTTAAATACCTTCAGATACAGGTCTATTGGCCATGATTTTCCTAAGAACTTCCTTGACAGACTTCTCAAGGTCGTTGGGTTCGCTCGACATTCTAGCTTTTAACACACAGTGAATAGACAAACATACATGCGGGGTATACTTCAGATAATGACAGGAAGCACAATTCGACACTTGGACAATTTTCATCTTAGTTCATTCAGTCATGGGTAGAAAAAAGTGGTCCCAATGCCACAATCGATGAGTTAAAAAAGAGAGACTGTGTAACGGATCTTCCAATGGACAGGAACTAGATTTAAATGCTTCCATTAATGTAAATATAGTCATTATGGAACAGTCTCAATGTCCAAAAGCAGTCTATCAACCCATAAATGTGTTTCCTAACCATTCTGGAGTGTCATTCTAATGGTCGGTGTGCTTCCAATGATTATGTAACTTCGTCAGGGCATAGTCCAAATCTGTGCAGACCTACTGTTCCAGCGAGGTTCAAACCCTATGAACCTGCCTCCTGTGAGGTTCCAGTCTGCGAAGTCTTCCATCTAATTTCCTTAAATTATTGTATCTTTTCCAACTTAGCCTTGTTTTTATTGAGCTTCCTTGCCTTCTTTCCTGTTATCTGAGTCTCTTTAGCTATTTCTAGAATCCTCTTTCCATTTTTATTCTTATCTTCCCCCAGCATAGTGGCTTCACACTGTTGAGGTACCCTCAAAGGTTCTGAAGTTAATATCCCTTTTCTTAACACTTCCTGAATGGGCACACTTCTCTCTTGGATAAATAGGTCCTTCAATCCTTCTTGAATTCTTTCAAACTTAATAGATAATTCTTTTTCGTTATGTCCCTCCTGTGTTGTTACTTTTCTATGTTGCTTCGATTTATCCTCTCGTTCTTCTCTTAGTTGGTCTATTTTTTTAGATATGAAATACCTTAGTTCTTGATTTTTATTTTCTCTAGCTTCTTCCTCTTCTTTACTTTTGATCTGATCCTTCTCAATCCAAGTCTAACCTAACAAAAGTGGGGAAGGGGCGTTGTCCTCAACAAACCTAATGACTTCAAATTCTTCTTTAGTCAATGTTCCATGAACAATAACATGCACACTAGTTACTCTTACACATAAAGTTATCATATTTCCATTAAATAAGCCTATCCTTACTAAAGAAGGTACCACAACAGGATTTCCCAAAACTTCCCAAGTTTCTTCTGTCATAATATTCACTTTTGTTTCTTCATCCAATACTATACAGTCTATGTCGAAGTCTTTTATTCTTTCACTTGTGCACTATTTTGCTTTCAAGCTTTCTGGTAAACTGACATTTTTATGAACATTCATCATTTCTTTCATCTGTAATAACATAGTCTGAACTTCCTCTGACCTTTTCTCTTTATGACTTTCTAACATGCCCTTAGTCTCTTGACTCTTTTAAAAAATGTATTGTCTTATGTCCCTCCCTTCAACTTTAGAAATAATCCTTGGACAATCCTCAACCTCATGACCAACAACCTTACAACAAAGAGAAATAGGGCCTACCCTAGGCCATTCCTTAGCAAGATGTCCCAGCCTTCTACAATTATAACACAACGTAAATCCTCTTTTTCTCTTAAATGCTCCCAATATTTTCGATACTACGCACTTCCCCTAGGATCATAGTGTTGGACTTGCAATCTGCAAAAATTCTTTCTAGGTTCCTGCATCCACTTATCAGTCCCAAAAATCTTTCTATGCATAGGAATAACAAATCTTTCTTCATTAAATTTACTCAAGTCAACTCTTTATTTCAATTGCACCCTAACCTTCATACTACGACATAATCTATTAAACATACTTAAATTCATGCTTTCAAAACAAACATTTTCACTTATCTTTCTCTTACTAAAGAAAAAATCTTACCTCTTTTTTTCAGAACAACTTACTTTCTTGGAACATAGATTCGCAAGTCAAGTAGAGTACTACGCACTTCAGCGGGAGACCTACGCACAAAAAATTTCTTTTTCTTTACTTTAGTTCCTAGCAATCACAGTTTCAGGTCTAGACAATAGAACCATTTGTTGGCACAGGAGCAGACCGAGGGTTTAATGCTTAACAACGCACCAACAAAACCCTGACTACTGGGCCTTTCGACAACACCTACGAAGACGTAGAAGTCTCACCCAAACTAGAACCAGGGGGGTTACAGGACGTGGGTGTCTATAACCAAGCTGGGACACGATTATATGATAAGAGTACTTCGCAAGATATTTTGTTAATGCTTAGGAAGTGAGCATGCATTAGTTTATTAACCTCATTAACATCAAAAAGCATAATCAAAGACATATAAGTGCAGTAACAACAAGTGATTATGCACCTTGAAAACTTAGCACTGTGAGTTAAGTCTAGAATTCATTTACGCTTTAACATAAGTAAAGTACTTAAGCAACAAAATATATATTCATTACACATCATAATCTAATCACTAAGCAAATGCATAATAGAAAAGACACTGCACAAAGAAAACCATAAGACACCAGATATACGTGGTTCACCCTAGGGTGGGGATAAATCCACAAACTACTTCACCTCTTTATTATTCACCAAGATCTTACATCCAGTCACTCTTGTGCACTAATCCACAGATTCAAACTTCGCACAAGACAAGAGTTATGTGCACTAAGCACTAGATCCTCCTTCTTCACCTTGTAAAACTAGGTCAAATGCACAAAGCCAAAATCTCTTCTCACGACACTTAGCACCTACTACAAAATTACTATTGAGCACAAAGCCTCGACCACATACATTCCTTCGCACAAAAATCACTTCTTCTACCCTACATTCCTCTTTATTTATACTTTACAAAATATTACAATAAGGCCTAAACATGGGGAAAACCCATGGGTCAGCATGCCATAAACCCATTACAAAACCCTAGAGGACCCCTTATTAGGTCCACATAGCCCTAAAAATAGGTGATATCCATAATCTCAGCTTCGCCTAGGCACTCATGCTTCGATCAACGTGTTGAAGTCCAAAAGTGGGCCAAAACCTCCAAAATTGACCAAAGTATCCCCAAAACTTGGTTGAGGGCCAACATGCCCCCAACACTCACCTGTGACACATCCTGAGTCACTAAGGTCCGAACAATGTTGCTTCAAAATACTTGATCTTAACTCAAGATGCCTTGACTTTCTACCTCGCCTGAACCTCCTGCTCAATGAGCTCCTAGACTGTCTTCTTTGTAACAATCCCTTCTAGGCATTGTTCTAATGCTGTAACTACCTAATCTAACTATGAATCTTGGCTATTGATCTCCTCGAACACCTTGCAAGATTCGTCCTGCACGGGTTGTAACTTATGTGTTACGTCCATCACCTTACCCTAGAGGGAAATGATCTGTTGTTGTATTGTGCGTTGCTCCTAGGATCTCTTCATCCTTTCCACTATTGTGAGCAACTTCATCTATGCCGGTAATGAAAATGCTTGTTGTTGCGCATCCTGTAACTGATCCTCTAACTTATTTAACTCTGGATTCTCAGCGAGGCATTCATACATCTGGGTTCTTCTATCACTCAATTTTTTACATGCTGAGGCGAGGGATTTTATACTTGCTACCATTTTTTTTGCGGAATCCTCCCTTTGGTCACGCACCTCCTGCGGGGTGCTTGACATTGTTTGGGCCTCCAGTTCATCTATCCTAGCCTAAAACTTCTGGAGCATATTTGTGAGCATCACTACTTGAGCTTTGACGGGCCCTTGCTCCTCCTGTGCCAAGCCTGGCAGAAAGAGACATGTTTTTCTTACAACTTCTTTCACCATGGCCTGCTCTGCGATGAGCTGCTCTTTTTCTTTATGAAGCTAGGATTCACCAGATTTCTTTTCATCCTGAAGCTATGCTTTCTCACTTTCATAGGAAGCTAAATTGTCCTGCACTGCTCGTAATTGTACTAGTACTTTGTCTTTCTCCTTTTTCAAGGCTTCTGTAGCCTTCTCCTTCTCTTCCTGAGCTCTCTGGAAACCAACTTATGTTTCATCAGCAAGCCTTCTTATTTGGGCTTCTCTTTCAGCGGTCATTAAACTATGTTCCCTTATGTATGCCTTCAAACCTACCTCCAATACTTTGACTTATTCTGGAGGTACTCCTTTAAGGTTAACCTCAACATCCATGTTGGGGCTAGCTTGTAGTGTTGCGAAGGTGGGAAACTTGATACTATACTGGGGGAGGGTGATCCAAATCCACGGTTCACCCTGCAGAGTTGGTTCATCCCCCAAATCTGTGGTCTATGATGAGGAAGGCGCAAATAACACGGTAGACACTGCATGAACCAGGGGAAGAACCTCATGCACTTCCTTCAACTCTCTCTCAATCGTTTCATATAACTCCACCTGTTTCTCTTTGTATCTCTACAACATGTCTTCAGAGGTGTCATCCATATCTCCATGGACTAGACTAATGTTCTTGTCAGTGAGAGTGGCTTCTAGCTGTGGCTTATTGGCGTGCATTTTCTTCCTTGTTGAAGTTTTCTTCAAAGTAAATTTCTTATTTTGTGGTGTCACTGTCCCAATAGGGGGATCTTCAGGTGGTGGGGTTCTAGCTTATGCTACTAGTGATGGAGGGAGGTCAATTGTAGCTTCACCTCCTCCTTTCTCTTATCCTCCTTCATATCCTCCTCCATATCCTTCTTCTTCGTCTTCTCCCCCTCCTGGCGAGCTAGACCCATTATCTCTATAGTTTTCCTTGTTTTCCTCTTCGTCACTCTCTATGTCCTAGACTGCAACCTTATTTTTGTATTCCCTCTGCTTCTTCGTCCCACTGGACTATTCGACATGTTCAACTCGCATAACCATCAAGCTTCATATAGTATCAGTATCATATAACTTTGCATCGGTGACAGGTACAATAAATTATTTTGGCTATTCCTTTATAATTTGTTCCATATCTTCATTCGCGAGCTTATAGTATGACTGCAATATTTCCTAGTGCTCATCTCTTCATGCGGTGATGTAAATGAAGTGGCGATTAGGGTGGAACTTCACTTTGGGCTGGTGCTAATGTAGGTTATGCGGTGTCATACGAGGGAATGCTTCAATGGCGACTTTCAACTGTTGATAATACCTGTGAAACACGACATTAGACTACCATTGCTTCGTCATGTCATTGGTATACCACAGGGTGGAAAACTAAGTGTCCAAAGGCTCTGTAGGTTCAATCTCTAGGAAAGTAGCTCCTTAAGGCATATTCCAAGCCACAAATGAAATCAGTATGATCAACCAACTGTATTGAAATTCATATCCTAAGTCCTAGGCTTCGTGACAATCTTTTTCTAACCCGTTGATGAGGTAGTTCACCCAGTTCATATGTAGGCCCTCCACACACTTTCCAAAAAGGTCCACCACAAAATCGGTGACCTGTGTGGGGTGGTTCTTCCTCACTATATTTCCATATAAGATTTGACAAGTAAGGAGGATTGTGCCATCATGTATGGAGGCTACCTTGTAACCTTGCTTCCCCTTTTCTACCTCTCCATAGGCTTCTTTGATGCGATGTGTTAAATATTGGTCTGAGGTCTTCCCTGGATATAACCGTTGTGGGTCAGGACCCTTCAAACTTAAACATATGATCTACTGGATCAACTTCGGATCCATAATAATTCTTTTGTCCATCCATAGATATCTACCATGATAGCACAGTCGAAGGAATTTAACGCAATGGATAACCTCCTGGTGGTGACCAAAATGAGAAATATTCAATACGTTCAATAAGGTTGACTAGGCCAACCCCTTCATCCATGGTTGTGGAATGAGGTGAGGTTTGTTTCCTATTGTCTTCAATAAGTAATGATGAGGAGCTAGTGTGGCGTAGTTCTTCCGATTTTCCTAAGTTGAAGTCAATGTGCTTCAATAGCGGGATCTACCCTAACTAACTCCATACTATGATAATTCCTTTTGGAATGTACATAGTGAACACATAGTACTCAAAATCACAAGGGATACTGTCATAGTTAACATCGTTGGCCAGAGGCGGAATATACTCAGGCAGGATCGACAGGATCTGCTTCGCGTTAGCTAGATCACTACGGTGCTTCCTTCTTTGTTCAGTTACAAGGTTGATGTGTGTGGAACAATGTCCCATCGAAGGGGAAGCCTATAGTACCCTAGTCGATGATTCTTGAATACCTTCATATACAGGTTTGTCGGCCATGAGTTTCCTAAGAACTTCCTTGATAGAATTCTGAAGGTCGTTGGGTTTGCCCGACATTCTAACTTTTAATAGACAACGGATAGACAAGAAGACATGTGGGGTATACCTCAGATAATGATAGAAACCACAGTTTGACACTTAGGCAATTCTCAGCTTAGCTCAGTCAGTCATGGGTAGAAAAAATTGGTCCAAGTGCCACGATCGACGAGTTAAATAAGTGGGACGGTGTAACGAATCTTCCAACAGACAAGAAATAGACTGAAATGCTTCCATTAATGTAAATCTAGTCATTATGTCATGGTCTCAACGTCTAAAAGCAGTCTATCAACCCATAAATGTGTTTTCTAACCATTCTGGAGCATCATTCTAATGGTTGGGGTGTCTCCAATGGTTATATAACTTCTCTAGGACGAAGTCCAAATCTACGTGGACCTATTGTTACAGCGAGGTTCAAACCCTGCAAACTTGCCTCTTGCGAGGTTCCAGTCTGTGAAGAATTCCATCTGGTTTCCTTAACTTCTTCTAAATTTTCCAACTTGGCCTTCTTTTTATTGAGCTTCCTTGCCTTCCTTTCTGTCATCTCAGTCTCTTTAGTAGTTTCTGGAATCCTCTTTCCATTTTTATTCTTATCTTCCCCTAGTGTAGTTGCTTCACACTATTGAGGTACCCTCAAAGGTTATGAAGTTAATATCCCTTTTCTTAACACTTCCTGAGTGGGCACAGTTCTCTCTTGGACAGATATGTCCTTCAATCCTTCTTACATTCTTTCAACCTTGATAGCTAATTCTTTTTTCTTTCTGTCCCTCCTGCGTTGTTACTTTGCTCTATTGCTTCGACTTATCCTCTCGTTATCCTCTTAGTTGGTATATTTTACTTGCTATGAAATCCCTTAATTATTTCTTTTTCTTTTCTCTAGGTTCTTCCTCTGCTTTCCTTCTGATCTGATCCTTCTCAATCCAAGTCTTACCTAACAAAAGTGGGAAAGGGGCATTGTCTTCAACAAACCTAATGACTTCAAATCCTTCTTAAGTCTATGTTCCATGAACAATAGCAGGTACAATAGTTACTCTTCAACATAAAGTTATCATCTTGCCCTTAAACAAGCCCATCCTTCCTAAAGAAGGTACCACAACAAGCTTTCCCAAAACTTCCCAAGTTTTTTCTGTTATAATATTCCCTTTTGTTTCTTCATCCAAGACTATATAGTCTATGTCGAAGTCTTTTATTCTTACACTTATGCCTTGTTTTGCTTCCAGGATTTCTGGCAAACTGACATCTTTATGAACATTCATCATTTCTTTCAATTGTAATAACATAGTATGAAATTCCTCTAACCATTTCTCTTTATGACTTTCTAACATGCCCTTAGTCTCTTGAATTTTTTCATAATTTTCTTGTCTTATGTCCATCCCTTCAACTTTATCAATAATCCTTGGACAATCCTCAACCTCATGACCAAAAACCTTACAACAAAGACAAATAGGTTCTACCCTAGGCCATTCCTTAGCAAAATGTCCCGACCTTCTACAATTATAACACAACGTCAATCCTCTTTTTATCTTAAATGTTCCCCAATCTTTTATGTACTGTGTACTTCCCCTAGGATCATAGTGTTGGACCTGCAATCTGCAAAAAACAATTCTAGGTTCCTGCATCCACTTATCAATCCAAAAACTCTTTCTATGCATAGGAATACCATATCTTTCTTCATTAAATTTACTCAAATCAACTCTTTCTTTCAACTGTGCCCTAGCCTTCAGACTAGGACAAAATCTATTAAACATACTTAAATTCATGCTTTCAAAACAAAACATTTCACTTATATTTCTCTTACTAAAGCACAAATCTTACCTCTTTTAGAATCTTACCTGTTTTCTTTAGAACAACTTACTTTCTTGGACAAAAGCTTCTCAAGTCAAGTAGAGTACTTCGCACTTCAACAACATACCTATGCAAAAATGTTTTCTTTTTCTTTACTTTAGTTCCCAGTAATCATAGTTTCAAGTCCCAACAATGGAACCATTTTTTGGCACAGGGGAAGACCCAAGGTTCAAAAATTAACAACACACCAACAAAACCCTGACTAGCAGCCCTTTCGGCAACATCTATGAAGCAGGCGTAGTATAACTCGAGGTAGAAGCAGGGGGGGTTAGAGGATGCAAGTGTCTGTAACCATGCTGGGACATAATTCTGTGATAAGAGTACTTCATAAGATATTCTTCTAACGCTTAGGAAGTGATCATGCATTAGTTTATTAACCTCATTAACATCACAGAGAATAATCAAAGACATATAAGTGCAGTAACAACAAGTGATTATGCACCCTAAGCACTTATCACTGTGAGTTAAGTCTATCATTAATTTACCCTTTAACATAAGTAAAGTACTTAAACAAAAAAATATATATTCATTACACATCATAATCTTAGCACTAATAAAATGCATAACAAAAAAGACACTGCACAAAGAAAACCATGAGACAACATATACGTGGTTCACCCCAAGGTGGGGCTACATACACAAACTGCTTCAACTCTTTTTAATTCGCCAAGATATTACATCCACTCACTCCTATCCACTAAGCCACAGATTCAAACTTCACACAAGACATGAGATATGCACACTAAGAACTAGATTTTCCTTCTTCACCTTCTAAAACTAGGTCAAATGCACATATCCAAAATCTCTTCTCACGACACTTAGCACGTACTACAAAATCACAGTCGACCACAAAGCATTGACCACATACATTCCTTCACACAAAAATAACTTCTTCTACCCTACATTCGTCTTTATTTATACTTTACAAAATCTTACAATAAGGCCTAAACATGGGGAAAACCCATAGGCCAACATCCCATAAACTTGTTACAAAACCCTAGAGGACCCCTTGCTAGGTCCACATAGCCCTAAAAATAGGTGATATCCACGATCTTAGTCCTCCTAGGATCTCCTGCTTCGACCAACGTGTATGTTGAGGAAAATATATGAAATAATATTCCTCAAGAATTTTCAAACTCTGCTTGGCTAGAGAAAAGTAGACATGAATATCACCCTATGTTTATAGCCAACAAAAATAACATCCTAACTCACAAGTATTAATTATGAGTGCTTAGGCTAGTCTTTTATCAACAAAAAAGCTTGCTGGAAATTTAACTTTTATGTAATTTTCTGAACATATCAATTGCTGAAATAAATGTAAAGATAAAAGTAAAGTCACCAAGATGATAATCAAGACAGATGAGACATAAAGCAATCCTTTATTTTATTCAAATTCACCAAGATGATAATCAAGACAGATGAGACATAAATAAATCCTTTATTTTATTTTATTTCATAAAGAAAAAAATTTGGACCAAAGTCAAACTTACACATCTCCAATGGAACATACAAAAGGACCA
>ML780593.1:0-12194 GCA_009831015.1 Picea engelmannii
CACAACAAATGATAAAGGAGTTCACCCCTCTCTTGGGCTACATATCCTGGTCCAGCTTCCAATGGATCTTTTGTATTATTTTCTCAAAGTGCTCAAATATGTGCTTTACAATGCTCAAAATTCCAAATAGATGGTTCCAATGGCTTTAGAACGTCCAAAAACCCCTAGCTGGGCTTTTTTGGCACCTCGTTTGGCCAAAAAATGAAGAAGATAGGCTTCCTGGAAGTTCCCCTTCAAACTTGTTGTCTTTGGATCGCCAAAATGCACCTTTGTTCCCTCAACCTAGCCCCCACATGCTTTTATGTGTTAAAACTCAGCACCAGACGCAACTGCACAACCGGTACAAACTGTAGGATGGTTATGCGCTGGCCCTTAACCGCCAAGGCCCGTGGGCACATGGCCACCACATGACCGCGCGCAATACAAACAGGGGTTAAGTTTTAAACCATATATATAATCGTGGGGTTTAAATGCGCGCACACCACAATGGTCACATGAAATATATATAACCGCGGGGTTTAAACGCATGCACATAACAATGGTCATATGACATATATATATATATATATATATATATATAACCATGGGCCGGGGCTTAGCCTCGGCCCGGTCCGCGCCCCATTTCACATTATTTCAAACTCAAATAAATTCAAATGTATATATATGTTAAGTACTACATGTGGGCGCACCGGTTGGGCGGCCCTTCCCAAGGCTTTACCCTGCCCGGAGGTCGCGGGTTCGAATCCGGCCAACAGCGTAAATTTTAAACCACTATCCAAGTGACATGTGGCGACCATTGATTGGGCCACGTGTCGTCATCTCATTTGCCGCAAACAAGCCACATCATATGCCAACTATCCACATGATTGCCTACCACGTGTCGTACGACCCTGCCACGTGTCGTACGGTCTACCACGTCAGCATCCGTATGGACTGTACAATCAACACAATTTTTTTCCCTGTTTGTCGTTTTGAACAGAATGTGATATCTCTCTCATCCGACGTCTGTTTGAACCCAAACGAATTGCATTAGGTTCATGACGACGAAGCCTACGCTCCCGTTCGATTTGAAGCGATTCTGAGCACTTTGAATTTTGAGCAAAATTTGATCCCCTGGATCACTGATAGGGGATGGACTTGAGCTATTGTGTTCTCTCCTATTGGAATGCCTTGGGGAGTGATGGTGATGTTTGCTAACACTTCTTGTTCTTCCTTTCTCATCATGAGACACATGACTTCCTGATTTGCTTGAGTCATTATCCTTATCCATCTTCTTTTCTATTATGTCCAAGCTCTGCATTAACTTAATGTTGAAGTCCTCTTGCTGCTCTTGGGATTTCATAAGCCTTTCATTATCAATTTTATATTTTTGGACATCCTTTTGAATTTTTTTAATGGTCTCTACCACGTTCATGCTTTCTTCCTTTCCTTCTCCCTGTACATTTGAGTTTGTACCTTCATTTCCCATATGGACATCCATCCCTCTGATCTCATCTTCCTGGATATAAGCCCCCTATGTATCTTCCATCCCTCTACACTCTTTGTTGATCCTATTATGATCTAATTGCTGTTAACTCTGCAAAATGTGCATCCAACAAAACTTGTTAGACTAATTGATTTATCAATTGCATGAAATTATGAACAATTCTGGTTCATAATGCATCAGATTCCTTTCTTCTGATTTCCTGAGAAATTGACTATCCAGATCAATTTTCAGGGTGAATAGTTATATTATATTGTCCAAGATATTTCTAATGACTGCTCCCTTGCTCAATTCTGAGTGTTGAGCATAAAGTTATGGTTATCTGAAAAATTGTCCTTTCTGTGAGGGAAATCCTTGTACACATGATCTTCTTTGGAAGCCGAATTAGCTCTTGAGCCCATGCTGAATCCTCTCTTAAGGTTCATAGGCTCATGTGATTTCTCTCGAATGCAAGTCCATACAAATTAGAAACCCACGGGTTCCTTTTCTAATCCCCTTTCTTTCTTTAAAATCAATTTTTGGGCACTAGCCCCTTTACTTCAGACCCCAATCTCATGTGATCGTGGGATAGAACCAGGCGCTTACCTATATGGCGCTTATCCGGAGCTTCAGGACTTCAGGGCTCCAGAACTTTGGGCTTCAAAGGTTTCTCCTTCAACACATTCCAATACCCCCGAATGCCGAATTGGCGAACTCTCGAATGATACTTCTTCAGAGCTTCAGGGCTCCGGTGCTTCAAAACTTCAGGCTTTGGAGGTTTCTCCTTCAACACATTCCAATTCCCCCAAATGTCGAATTGATGAACTTCCGAACGGGCACTTATCCGAAGCTTTGGGACTTCGACACTTCTAAACTTCGAAAGATTTACTAACATAAAAAAACACTTTCCCCGAATGTCAAAGTGGAGAACTCCCAAATAGGTGTTTCTTCGGAGCTTCGTTACTCTGATTCTCTAGAGCTTCAGACTTCATAATATTTCTCAACATAACACCACAATTCACCCGAATGTTGAACTGACGAACTACTCTGACGCTCTTTGGCTCTGGAGCTTCGGGCTTCAGAAGATCTTCCAGCACAACATTTCAATTCCTCCGAACACTGAAGTGGAAAACCCCTGAAGGTTTCAAGAATCAACAGTCCTCGCTCCTGGCTGAGATCAACATTCGATAGGAGCTATGAGGCTCTGGGCTTCGAAACTTCCTGCAACTTTAATGCACAATACCCCCGAACCGTTGAATGCCAAATTTGATATCGACGACTCTAGCTCCTCCTGTAGCCAACAGCTGGGATCCCTATGGAACTCCGGGCTTCGGGAGTTCTGAGGCTACAATTCACATTGCCTCCCGAATTTTTGAACACCGAACTTGCAATGGAATGTGATCTACGATTCACGTGTCCCTGTCAACGAACGACCTAGATTGACTTTGGGTTTCGGAGCTTTAGGACTTTTCACACCACAATACCTTTTTTCCCCAATCCTCCGGATTGCCGAATTTTTGAAGGTTCAAAAATCTGCTGACACGTGTCCCTGACAACCAACGGTCTAGATTTACTCCAGAGTTCGGGACTTTGGGAGATTTTCCTCTTGGCAACATAAGGACCCGTTTCTCCCGGAGTGTCGAACCACCGAATTGCTGTGAGATCTACAACTCACACTCGTTTGCGCGTAAATCCAACAACTGGGATCTGATCTTCTCCATAGTGCTTCTCCTCTTGGTCTGTGCTTGATCCGACGGCCCAGATCTGTCCTTGGCCAAATCCAACAGGTGGCACTTCTCCCCATGATCTACGACATAGATTCACTCCGAGACTTCTCCTCTTTCACGACAAAAGACTCAAAACAATCGGGGCGGTGAAGTCTGAAGGACTTGAGGGTTTAACGCCCCTGCTTCTTACCCTGATCCGACGACCCTCTTTCTTTCGCACTCAGATCCAATCTAATCTCCTCTATAGTGCGCTCTCTTCTCGTCTGGGTTTGATCCAATGGCCCAGATCTAATCTTGTGGCTCAATCCAACGACTATTGTGGTTTCTCGAACCGCTACACCTCCTGAGCTTTCAAACACAGTTAAGGTGTGCTCTCAACGCCCTCCTGGTACCCATGGATGCAATGTAACTCAAAATTAAGCCATTTTGAAAACAATTCTTTGTGAAAATTTTTCTTTAATTTCCACTTACACGGCCCATCCAGGGTTAGTGTTGAAAAATGGAGCTCTGATACCATATTGTAACGTCCCCAACCACCCACAGGCTGGACCACGCTACCCTGTAACATACTCAGCCACCCACAAGCTAGGCACGCTACTGCGGAAACTCGCCTCTTAGTTGATACCATATTGTAACATCAACACCCAACCACCCAAGCCGAGTCACATCTCTGATACTTCTCTTACCATCAGCTCTGAGGCCATAATGTAGGATCCCTAGCCATATGTTGGGCTATGCCACAAAAAACTTATGGATTGTATACGAATTTTTAAGAATATACAATTACTCTGAGCAAATGCTCAGATTCATATGGAAATAACAATAAAAATACACAAATAACTCACACAGGGAAAACCCATGAAATTAAACACTTAAAGAATAATGCAACAAGTAATGTAACACACAATTGATACTTATCTTTGATGAAAGACCACCAACTGTGTGCATACTTTCCACGTCCTCCCAGCCTTAGACCACGCTGCTCATAACTCTCAGCAGTGGGTCACCCCCGAGCTGGGACTAAACTCCACCCAGATAAAGGGATTCCTAGCCAGGCTGTTGTATCTCAGACAACAAGAACAAATCCGTCAGGTGCCAACTCAAGCTAACAACTCACAGTCTCTCATTCCCCACATGCCTGTCCCACCCCAGGAAGTGTGCCCCTTCTCTGCTCAACAGTCCTTCGACTGCCCCACTTCCCTTCCAGGGCTTCAACAACAGGCCTGACAAGAAGTCTCATAACACTGTAGCTGTAGTTGGGCTCCCTCAGGAAATCAATTCCCAACAATTCTCTCACCTAGAGAGAGTTTCTCACAGGCCTAACAACCCGCCTCTTCAATCCCACGGGCCCGACAACCCGCTTCTTTAGTCCAGCTCTTAAGTCAACCAGTTACAGGTACATGTGCTGGCAACAACGACCTTCATGTAAGGTACTGGTGCGCTGCTAGTGATAGGAAGGTACGAGTGATGGCAACAACAAAGTTCGAGTATAGAACAATACTGGCTCGGGTAAGGTATAGTACTGGCCCAGGTAAGGTACATGTACGCTACCTGTGACAAAGAGGTACCGAGTACAGCTCCAAGAGTGCGTGAAAGAATGGAGGAATGATGGAGGGCATGAATGGTGAATGGGATGATGGCATACCCCTGGTAAGAAATGAAGATTACCCTCCTCCCCATAATGACGAGAAGATCCCTCCCTGAATATTGCAGAATGATAGATTGTAAGAGTCCAACTCCCCTCAAGAATGACAAGTTTCCCTAAAAATATATTGAGTTTCCCAAATATATTTGCATGTCCCCTACTGAACACTTGTCTTCATGAAGCTTCATGAGTTCCACTTGTAATTCATTCCCTTCCCATAGGAACTTAGGATAACATAAGTTATATTCATACCTTAGTCTTTAGGAATAATATTATAATATTCCTTTGGAATTCAGCTCTCTAACTTAACCCCCTTTTCTAGGTTCTTAGCCCCCCCTTTCCCTTACTAGTGGAGTTTAGTCCCCCATACTCTTTATCGTGGTTGGTCTACACGCAATGATGTATTTTATTAATGATATGAGTATTTACATATACAAAAATAGGCTCACTATCCTTTAGCATCTAGGCTCTCCGGCCTAATCATCACATAAGCTTTCTGGCCTATAATAACTTGGCTCACCATCCTATAAAACATATTTACATTTACAACTAGGGCTCGATCTTGGGGTATTACACTTTGGGTCCTCATCTTTTGATTTTGTTGGTATAGTCTTAATATTCAAGTATTTGGCAATGCTCACAACCAAACAGGTAAAAAATGGTAGATCCAAGGAATACGTTTGCAAAAATAATTAGATCAAATCCCAAATCTTGTAATCACTTTAGTAGCATCAATGAAGAAAGCACTGGTGTTCACAAAGCAAGCTCTTAAAGGAAGACTCACTAGGGTTTTGGATAAGTCCTTAAACAATTGAGAACTAGATTATGAAGCATTAAATACCCATAGAGTAAAGAAACAAATCCATTGCCAAGTGTGTGGACAAGGGTACTATTCATTCCTACTTGAACTAAAATTGGACCAAGACTTTATATTTAGAAATGGCCTGTGTTTTTTCGAGTCCATGAAGAATGGACTTTAATAATTTTCAATTTATAAGAAGGCATTCCCACAAGCATGTCAATTGGGATAATACTTCATCACCTACCTTTGATATTATGGGATGATGAAATGTTCACAGTAACAAAAAAACAAAACTATTAATATGCATGTGCTCAAATTTGTGTAAAGGTTGAGTTTGAGCATTTGGCAAAATCCATTTCAATGGATATGAAGGATCAAGTTCACATCGGCTGTCACTATAAACCCAAGAGTATAACTGACAGCTTGCAAGCCAAATATACCCAAAACTTGTGATTCAAAAAGGGCCAAGACGTTTTGACCTCCACTGGGGTGGAAGTCTATCCTATGGGTGGCCTACCCTTTGAGCCTTATTAGAACGAGCTGAAATCTCGATAGGGTTTGATCCTTGGTGCGCTAGGTGAAAATCACCGTCCCCCACCAACAGGTCCCACATCACTGACTACTAGTACACCTAATTGTTAACAAGTTCAAATCAAAAAATGGTAGAGTATGTAACTTTAGAAGTCAAATCCCTGCTTGAAAAGGGTCCCTCGTCCCACAAACAATGGGATCTCATACACCAATTTGATGTCCTCCCTATTCTATTCCTGCGAGTTAACTCAACTGATAGCCTTTAAATATGGAAATATGGCTGGCCTCCTTTCCTTTCCTTTCTTCGATTTTGAAAGGTTACCCACTCTTCATTTTTTCCTCTCTACTCTTTTCAGGGTCTTTGAAAACCGGGCAGGGAAAAGCGGATGAAGAAGCAGAGCCGTGCTAACTCAATTCTGCGATACTAACTACTTGAAAAATCGGACGATTCCAATTCCACTCTGAAACCGATTCCCATTCGTCCCGTCCCGTCCCTCCAAATCTCCAGAAAGCGAATCCCAATAGATGATTCCAGTTCCTCCGAATCTACGGAGAGCGAAAAAGTAAAATAATACACTTCTTTCCGTTGCCGGGATTTGAACCCGGGTCGCCTGGGTGAAAACCAGGTATCCTAACCGGACTAGACGACAACGGAGGTATTTAAAATTGATGCAGGTAATTTTTAATTTGTCTTCAATGAATAAGTAATAGATACCTTTTCATCGCTGTTAATCATCATTCGAACAAAGTGTGAAATATTTTTAATTAGTAGCTGTGATTTATCTGCCATCAGAGTGGTGCTGCGTATGCGTGTTGGGCTCATAACCCACAGGTCCCAGGATCGAAACCTGGCTCTGATACCACAATCCTGATGAGAGACAGATTTGCGCAGAGAGAATCTGTTATTTGCATTTAAGTCTGTACATCTTCCATCCAGTAGTGATGTGTAATCACCTTTGGTTGATTTCAGAGGGATGCATCATTCATTTTAGTTATTTACGATATATTGATGCTCTTCCAAGTTCTTTCAGTTGTGACGTTTGTAGATTGATCCACGAGAAAACATAGAGTTGTAGTTGGAGCCAAGATAAATCCAAAAGGAAAGTAAGCAGAGCTAACAAACCTTGATCAAAGAAATGGTGCGAAGGAATGTCAAGAGGATTTTCATCAAGAGGAAGAATTCCCCACTGAAGAAGTACATGAAAAGAAAAACCAGCATGAAAACTATTATAGCCTTGATAGGGCACGGGGAAATCACTAGGAGTATAATCCCAACTTCATCAACAACTATAGAAGTGAAGGCCTTGAAATCACAAAGAAAAAGAAGGAAACCTAACGAGGGACACAAACAAAAAGAAACAATGAGAAATAAGGCATTTCAAACTCGATCAATATTGTTTCATGCATAATGGCCTAGCTTTAAATCCAAAAGCAAGTAATGAAGATCATTTCCTTGCATTGTAGGGAACTAGGATCTAGGATAAAACAATATAGTTCAAGAATGCCAATTAGAGACGAAAAACCATTAGTTGTTTTCCTCTAAGAAACTGAAATGGGGAAAATGTATTCTTAGAATTAACAAATATTATATGAAGAGAGCCTATGGTATTGTCTAAGTAAGAGAGGGTGCTCGAGGAGATGAATCATCTTATGGGACCATCAATCCTTTAAAAAGAAGAGACAAGTGAAGGTCCACACTGATTACACTAGTATTCTCTGAAACATGTATACTAGTATAAAATATTCAATGCCCAATATTTATGTCCCCAATAATTGTGGGAGAAGAATGGATATTGGGAATCCCTCAAAACATTTGAAGCACAACATCATCTCGAAAATTATATACATGAGACCTCAACTTGATTTTCAACATTAAAGAAAAGAGAGGAGGATCATACATGATGATGATGAGGAGGAGGACAATGATAATGATGAGGAGGACGACGATGACAATGGTGATGATGATGAGGAGGAGGAGGAGGACAATGAGACAATGACAACGATGATGATATCAATGAGAATGATAAGGACGATGGCGACGATGAGAATGATCATGAAGACGATGACAATAGTGACAATGATGAGGATGATGAGGACGATGGTGACAATGTCGCTGCCGATGATGATGGAAACAATGAGAATGATAAGGACGATGACAACGATGAGGAAGATCATGACGACTACGACGATAGTGACAATGATGAGGATGATGAGGACTATTGGTATTATGGTAGTTGCGGGAGGTATTAACCTCCATGTGTAACCTTTGACTAGAATAGAATGTTCTGAAAGAAAGAGAAACCCTAAACAGATGTGTGAAAACCCTAGAAGACATGTCGACTCAACATATATATATATATATATATAATATTAAGGTATTATCCTCCAGGAAGACAAGTGGGCTTCACAGGCAAAAGATAAACATAAAATATAATTACTAGAAAGTCAGGTCGACCTAGCTAGAAAAGTCACTGGACAGATTAATATAAATAGAGGACGTCTTGGCTCATTTGTTCACTCACTCTCACTCAAGAAACTAGAAACAATGTGCAAGTTTGGAGGAGGAGCAACAACAACTACAATTGTACAATTTTCTCTTGTTCAATCTTTCCGGTGCTTTCTCTTATGCGCTACCCTTAGAGAAGGTGCACTCTCTTGGTCATCTGTTGGTTTTGGTGTGGCTTCCCAGAATCATTCTTTCTGTCAAAGGTTAAGGTGCTCGGGGGTGGCTTTTGTGCCTATCGATGGGTGACAATGGTGTAGCATTGTCTATGGTGAAACAATCACATCTACATTATTCTAACAGGTTATGGGCCCACACTACCTTCAGAATATTCTAACCATTGGAAGGTAGATCGAGAGTTCCTTGTCAAGCCCGTTGTAGCACCAATTGCAGCTATAACTAGGGTTTCTAATTTTGCAACTGCAACAAACCCTAAACCTAAATTCTTGGGCACTTTCAGTGAAGCATTGGACCTAATTTTTGAGTATTCTAGTGCACCCTAGCCTAACGCACCCTTGGGTGCCCTCAACCAACAAAAACATCAACCTTGAGTTTTTGGGTCAAAGTCACAGTCAAAGTCAAAGGTTGAGTTTTGGTCAAAATTGATTTTTGTGGTCAAAGTTGAAATTTCAGGGTTTCTAGCTTGTTCTAATCATTGAACCTCTTTGATTCAATTTCTAACCTCTTCTTGTCAAGATGGTATCTAGTTTCATATTATAAGACAAGCTAAACGATACTACAAATTTCAAAGGTATGCACTTGTATATTCTTTTAAAGTTATATCATCCAACAAAGCATGAGTGTGTTTGCAGGGATGTAGAAGAGACCTTGTCCAAGCAATGATTTTGAATTTAGTACATTCAAAGGAACAAGCGCACCCTCCCTAACAGTGAAGACTCCGGGTTTGATTATTTAAAATTTGATATGTCTCTAGATGTTATGGCATTATTATGATCTTATGCTGCATCTTGATCTATTGAAGTTATGATCATTATACTAACCCATTAATACTAGAGATACACTTGTTGATCTCCTCTCTAGGAGATATTGTTGTTCTTATGTAAATGCTTATTGTTTACGATATGAATTTGATCTCCTTTAGGAGATGTTCTTAGTTACTAACCTAGACTCCAGGAAGGATATCTTCCATGGAGGATACCATGGAGATTTTGTTGTTCTTGTTTCTTGTTCCGAGTAGGTTATAAGAGATAAATATGAGAGGGAGTCAAACTTAGAGGGAGTCAATTATCAAAAAGAAGCCAACATAGTTTCATGACACTTTGCAGAATGCAAAGGGGAATGCAACATACATAAGCGTGGTCCGAGGATTCTCTCAGATAAAGGGAGTTGATTTCATAGTTTGAGATGAAGGATCTTGACCAAATATATTGGGATTGGAAGTGTGGCTAGCACCAGATGAGATCTTCAGTGAGGAGACTAAAGAGGTTTACCATAATGGACATGAAGTCCATGGCCACACCTATGACGACACATCTAAGGAAGTTGTGTGACGGGATAGACATTTTCTTTGCAGAGAGCACCTTGTGCCAATATATGGTTGAGCCATGACCGTATTATTGGGTTACAACACAACATGCAAGTACCTATGTTGTACATATAGATATGATTGATCTCTGATGATGAAGTATGGCTGTCGGGATATACAGTTTTTGGATTGGAAGTGTAGAAGACAGATCTAGCACCTGGGGTGCTACTTCAACTTGGGATCAATCAGGATTTGCAGACAAGCAAGGAAGAAGATATCTATAACACTCAGTCATATATCATAGCCAGTGATGCAAGATATGAGGCAAGGTGGATTTTTGAAGGAACTTGCAGGACTTCATCAGAGACATGGTGCAGGAAGGAGCAGTGAGGTTCCATTACATATCTACAGATGAGAAGATAAATGGAATTTTCACTAAGCCTCTGTCTGGGACAAGCTTGGAAGGAATGAAAATGTTTCCCTGGGGGAGTATTGATGATTGCATCGTCATGTTGATATTCCAATATTGATTAGACAGACTTGATCATGTGAGAATAGGCTTAGATGTAATCTTCGACGAACTGAAGATTCAAGTTGTTGCTAGATCTCCTATGTGTGAATTGCATCAGGCCTTGAAACTCTCATGAGTAGGTGAGTAGTTAACTCATGAGTAGGTGAGTATCCCCGATAAGCATCAGGCCGAATATATCTCCACAGGAACTAGGCTGCAGACCAGGGGAGATAGGGAACATCTACATCCATAGTAGATGTGCAACGACATAGTCTTCGATAGACTAAAGAACTGAGGCGCTTAAGGTGCAATTCCACGTGTCTGATACCATCGAGATGAATGCATTCACAAACTGATCCTATGAGAGGATCAACCATGAGGTGAATGTGGCTCCGATGAGGTCATGATTCTTTTCATGGGACAAGAATGACCTGAGGTGCTAGACACATGGTGGTGGAGATGGATCATCAATATAACTAAATGAGGCTCATGGATATTTTGATATTTTCTATGACATAAGAATACCAAAAACAAGTACGACGATATGTTTTGATGATTGCTACCAGATGATGCTGATAGTAATGATGATACTTATGATGATGCTACCTATAGAATGGTCTACAAGACTATGTGAGTCTTGCCCATGCCATGTGAAGATGGATGGATGTGTTTGAGACCATTAATACCTCCCTAGATAAGAGGGAGTGTTGATATTATGGTAGCCATGAGAGGTATTAACCTCCATGTGTAACCTTTGACTATAATAGAATGTTCCAGAAGAAAGAGAAACCCTAAACATATGCATGAAACCCTAGAAGACATGTCATCTCAACATATATATAATATTAAGTTATTATCCTCTAGGAAGACAATTCAGCTTCACAGGAAAAAGATAAATAGAAAATATAATTATTAGAAAGTAAGGTCGGCCCAGCCAGAAAAGTCACTAGACAAGTTAATATAAATAAAGGACATCTTGACTCATTTGTTCACTCACTCTCACTCAAGAAACCAAAAATAGTGCACAAGTTTGGAGGAGGAGCAACAACAATTGTAGTTGTACAGTTTTCTCTTGTTCATTCTTTCCGGTACTTTCCCTTATGTGCTACCCTTGGAGAAGGTGCGCTCTCTTGGTCATATGTTGGTTCTGGTGTGGCTTCCCATAATCATTCTTTCTGTCAAGGGTTAAGGTGCTCGGGGGTGGATTTTGTGCCTATGGATGGGTGACAATGATGTAACATTGTCTATGGTGAAACAAGCACATCTATATTATTCTAACAAGGACAATGGTGACAATGAAGAAGAAAACGATGATGACAACGAGGATGTTGATGAGGAGGAGGAGGATGATAATAACGATGATGATGATGATGATGCTGACGATGACGATGACGACGATGATAATGACAATGATGCCGATGGCGATGATGACGATAAGGATGTGGATGATGATGATGATGATGACAATGATGATGAAGATGATAAGGAGAAGGAGGATGACGAGGAGGAAGATGGAAATGATGATGA
>ML780593.1:27712-55125 GCA_009831015.1 Picea engelmannii
ATGATTCAAAATGAAAATGTCTCCTTGGTATATATAGGAGACTAGGAGGTATAATTAGAACTAATGGCCTAAAGCCGACATAAATAAAATAACATTACTAATATAATATGCCCCAATTAAGGGGTAATGAGCCAACATTAGGGATTAACATTTTGGCACTTGTATTGGGTTGAGTAAGAGACGAGAAATAAATTATAATTTCTTTAATTTGATGTATGGATGAAATAAGGATACATGTCACTGCTTTTGTGCTTTGAAGAGGTGTGAAACAACAAGTAAAGTCAAAACATGGTTAGTGCCTAGCTTAGCCTTTCCTTGAGGGCAAGCAAGCTTGGTTTTGGAGTATATTTTTCATCCCAATAATCTTTTGATCAAGATAGAAACCACACTCAAATAATTACTTTGTAGGTTTCTTGTTGATCAAGTAAAGCATGGAAGTCATGTCATTATTGAAGACACATATATTATTCTGGAAAATAGCATTGAATTTGGAGCATCATCTTCAGTTATAAATATGGGAGTGAACAACATTTGGTAAGAAAATAAATATGGAGTATCCAAACCATGCCATATTTTAATTGTTGGTTCTTCCCATGGAAAAAAATGTCAAAGATAAATGAAGAAATCATATAGTATTCATTGATTGACTAACTTAAAGGTTGGTAGGCTGGCAAAGACATGTTGAGGGACCATCTCATCTCATCATGGTGCAACATTCCAATGAAGGTAAAGGGAAGAAATCTAGCTTGAACCAACAAGTTGTGAAAATTACAAACAAAAGATATGTATCCCAAGATCCCATTTGCAGCAAAAATGGGCACAATTTATTATGGTTGTATGAGGAACTTGTTGTGTTAAACAAAAGTGTTATTCTATACTTGGATGCCCAGAGTTGGCATGCATAGGGTTAACAAAACTTCAAGGTGATTTAACTAGGGAGTCTACTACTACATTACCACTCAAACAAAGGCAGACTTCAGAGATATATTTAGGTGACTAGGGGGAGTCTAATCCACCAAATTTGTTTGATGATCACACTTACCCCATCCATGTGGTATGGATCCTTGTAGTGAAAAATCAGTCCATGTGGGTAAGTATGTCACAAGTGAAAAATGGACTTGGGTGCGGTAAATAATAATACTTTGTTTTAGCCATGGAGGCTAGACCCAAATAAATAAACATACTCTTATAATGATCATTAAACTTTAATGGAATTAAGGTTTAATGGATCCTTTTTCTCTCATGCAACATTTGGTAGAAGGAAGGAAACAATTTGGTAGAAGAAAGGACTTTAACTTTGAATAATATGTTTTAATTAATACCAAAAAGTAGATTATTTTTTAGGTGCTAACAATGTCTCAAAATTAGACTCGACAAAAGTTACCCCCCATGTCATAGTGAGAACATTAGAATCTTCAAAAATTGTAGTAATGTCTACAACTTAGAACCCTACAGTTGTGATATGCACATACGAGATTGACTTGCAGATATTTGAATATTCTACATGACCACCTCTTGGTCAAATTTAGCCTAAATTTAAATAAAACTCAAATTATTGGACTCATAAGATATTTTGACTTACGATTCTAACTAAATTATTCAAAAAATTATATTAAGGGGAATCAAAATCATGGAAACAACTGAATTTTAATTATGTTTTTTGTTCAATCAAAAGAACTTATTCAAGTACCTTACCTACCTACCTAACTATAGACATGATGGGTTAGTTGCAATGGTACTTCCAATGAGGCCTTCGATAGATTATATCATATCTATGGATATTATCCTCAGATTTAGATGTTATACGAGACCACAATGGTTTTGTTTGTAGACTAAAATTTGTAGTGGTTTCCCATCTATGTTACTCATGCATGGAAAAAAGACCCTACATTGTATAAGGGCATATATATATATATATATATATATATATATGAAAACTATTAGTAAGAAGTAAGACATCCTTTCATCAAGTTATAGAAAATTCAACATATGGTGATGATGGTTATAATGAGGATATATATTCCAACATCGAGGGATGCAAGGAAATAGATTACTCTCATCCTTCTATTGATGGAATGAGTTTAAAAAATGATCACATGTATGATGCAAACTTTGAGCATCATGAGAAAGATGCGAAACTAGAACTATATTTATTAATTTGTTCTTGTCAATGGTTATGGGCCTCCTTTGCAAATTTGTAGTGTCCAGGAGGTTAGCCATTAAGAATTGAAAGACAATTCATTTTCCCATATTGAGGAGATGACATTTCATGACGATTTGATTGTATACTTACCTTATTCATTGTTGATGCTTTCTAAAAGTTTATCATGACACGAAGTTCAACGTTCTATTCAAGTAAAGAACAATTGGAGGACCCATAACAACTATTGTTCTTTGTGATCACCACAATTAATATGATGATCTAGTCATTTATTTTCCTCCTATGATGATCCTTGAATTTGATTTCATAGTTGATAATTGCTTTGATTGTGTTGACCAAATAGATGGAATATATACCCCACAATCATATTCATCAATAGGAGGATGTTTCACTCTTGCATATTGAAAAAAAAATGACATGATTTCACTATGTCCCCACATTTATCATACAAATATACTAGTGCATGGTTGCTAACAAACCTAATTGAAACCCATTGCATGTTATTTCTTCGTGGAGTGACATGCCTTGTTCTAGAGGCCCAAATTTGGCATAAGTTGAAAAGACATTACTAAAGGTGAACTGGTCAGGTTGAATGCTAGTATGTTGCATATGGTAAAATAGAGTTAAACCATCCTTAGCAAAGCCATGATTAACATAACCTACAATTACTTCAATGCACAAGAAGTCTTTACATGTGGGAATTTGGTCAAAGAAACTTTTAGCATCCATCAATATATAGAAAATTGGCATAAAGGATTGACAAGTGGATTTCACTTAAATATGTATGGAAAGAATCATGTTTGAATGATGTGGGAATGTACTAGTTTTCCATGTGTTAGGTTTTTGGCCATAATTGAGGCCTACAACATAGAAGCATTTATAGGACAACCCATAATCTGCAAAAATATGCAATGAATTTCTCAGTCGACCCTACCTATGGGACATGTTGTTCTGAGTATACAAAACTCATGTAAGACTGGCATTGTTCCCTTATTGTTGCATGGTAAGTGGAATTAATATTATAATTTTAGTTATTACACTTTATCAAATGATTCTATTTGTATACTATGAGAGGAAAACTACAAAACCCTTTTGAAATACTAACAAAGACAAGTATATATGAAACATAACCCATAAAGCATGAATGGTTCAACAACAAGAAAGATACCTACATGAATATTAAACATAAAATATCGAATAAGGGAGATACCATCTATGCCAAGGGATCCAAGGGACTGTCAGAAGCACAGAGAAAGAGCCAAGGGACTTTGATACGCAAATTGAAGAAAATAAATAAGAGAAAATCTAGAAGTGAGGTAGACCAACATACAAAATAATTTATTTTGGAGAACATATTATACATACATTCCTAAATTCTCCAACCTAAACCATCAAGGAAGTCTTTATAAAGGCCAAAATACAAGATTATCAAGGGAATTGCATGGAAATTCCCATTTTGTAAAATATTTTCTATGTGATCAATATAAAAACTCTCTTTTAATTACTGGAAAATAAAAGAAAACACACATGTTTCTCTCATGTCACCAAGCATGATTTATAATTTCTATTTTATGTCCAAACCACAAAAGTGTAGCATATCGTTGGACAAAATATAAAGACATAATTTTAACTATAAACAAATGCATTTGCAAATTGGTTAATATTTTATGTATAATTATAACATCCATATCTCTATTATCTATAACACTTGATCAATATACAATACTCAATCTTTTGATATTATTGTTATTGTGAATATTCCAAATTGGTTAATATTTTATGTATAATTATAACATCCATATCTCTATTATCTATAACACTTGATCAATATACAATACTCAATCTTTTGATATTATTGTTATTGTGAATATTCCAAAAAAAAGTATGGTGAGTAAACGTGGATGTATAATTAAAATTGGCTTTCTGGCATCATCTCGAAAAGTTGACCATTCAATGTTCTTAACAATAGAACATGAAATCATATGCTTTTTAATCACTAAAATATACATACACCTTTTGGCATGGATGGTTCAAATTTTTTTTTCCATGAAAACATGACTACAAAATGTCAATTAAAGAAATATGTAAAGCCAATTTGATTGCAACAAAGTGACATGAAACATTTATATGTCTCATGATTGAAACAAATGTGTCTGTCAAGAACTAGAAATCATGGAAAATCATAAATCAAACACTCACCTTGGGTATTCGCAGTGCAAGGTCAATATTTAGGAATGGTTTTGTTGTTGTCTTAAGTGCATAACTGCCAATAATTTCTATAGAATCCGTCTTCCTAATTTTGAAATCAACTTTATCACCAGGGACCCCTATATCTTTAATAAAATCCTACACAAAATCACCAATAATAAGAAGGAGCAACAAAACTTAAATACAATTATGCTCGGGAAAAATACAAAACCTACCAGGATTCACAAATAAGTTGGGATGGGGAATAAAAATGTAGTGTTCAAGTTCAAACTATGAGTAGGGACGAGCTCAACATAGTTTCCTTTTTTTCTCATTTGTATATATATACTGAACAATAGCTAAGGTTGGTACAAATCAAATCAATCCCCCCTAAATGAAGCATGTATGTTGATCATTAATAAAAGTCCATAGGTATAACCCTTCCAACAAACTATAAGCTAATTAAAGGCACCCAATACACCAACATAAATTTGAGATTTAGGTCATTGTGTGAATCAAACATAGACCCAAGCTAATAAACACATCCATGATGATTTTCTAGGCTAAGATGAGAATGAGCAGGTCAACAGGAGGTTGAACCAAGGTCGATGGGACTAAAGGCTAGGTAGAAAAAACACCTAGGTCAATTTTTTTTCAAATAATAGATTTGGATACAAGATTAAGTACATAGATGGATCAAAGGAACAATAAGGGTAGTGCATTAATCGAAACTCAACACACAAGCCCAATAAAAACAATACAAATCCAGTATCTATGAGCCAAAAAAACCAAGTCTAGATACAAGGCCAAAGACACCATGAGAATGATAACCCATCTACCAATTACAAGTTTGAGCCATGCTATTAACAAAACAATGAGAAATATATCAAATATCCAAGCAATGAGGATAGGGATGAGCTATACTCCCCACCCATACAAATGATAATGCATATTTGAGACCAAGTTGGCCTGAAAAGAAAACACACACAGGTTCAAAATTTCATTGATATAGGGCTAGGTGAATGTCCAAATGAACTAGAAAAACAACTCTCCTAGAGATGAAGTTTGTGACAAATCTGAAACCCAAAATTATAAGCATCAACTACTTGGAATGGACCATGACACCAAAAAACAATAATGACCTAGGTATTGTTTAGTATGGTCACATAAGCAAATCTCAAGGCCATGATTAATTTATTCATAGATTCACCAAATAAACACTAAAATCCATGCTCAAACTTAACAACCAAACCACAACCCAAAGCAAAGCAATCACATAATTACTTCAATACTTGCAAGAGAAATTGTAGATGCACTATTTTTCTTCTATAACCATTCACAATACTTTCAACCAAGAGCCCATGTAGATGGAAATGCTCAAGAGAATGGACAATATTATTTAAATATAGATAAAAATGGATATCAACTAGCATGAAGGGCAACTTAATCCAAGAAATAGAGAAACTAGAGTTTGGGATAGTGGAGAGAAGGGATGATAATGATGAATTAAGGTTAAAAGATAATTCAAAAATATATCAAGTGCCACCCACAATAACCATTACAATGAGCTAAAGGGTGGATGATGCAACATACCATATGCATATCACAACCTTTGATATATGCATTTTGGCCAAAGTACGTCCAAAAGAGAATATCTAATGCTAAGAGGGCCCAATTGGGTGATCATGGGAAAAACCTATGTGCCAATAACATGTAAGAAAGATGCAATCAAACCAAATGAAAATGACCCTTTCCAGAACTAATTTGGCTTGTAAGCTAAGAGATTTCACCTGCACTCCAGGGTGAGTCTCGTGCATGAATTCAAAAAGCTTGTTGATGATAGTTTTAAAAAATTTCCAATGTTCCTTCAAAAATCTAGGATATTGTCCCATTACATACAAACAATAGAATATAAAAAAATATGAACTTGTATAAACAATTTTTTTTTTACATGTGGTTCATGTCATCAAAGACCGATACTCACTATGTCCATGGGAACCTCCCCCGAGAAATCCTCCAGAGAACGTCGGGAGGCCGAGCATTTTCAGAATATGGGGGGCTCAACAACAAGAGCATCATATAGACCCATTTAAGGGCATCACATGTCACATACAAGGAATTGAACTTGGGTGGGGAGGGTAACAACCATTCCTCCCAACCACCTAAGTTACATCCAATGGACAAAATGTTTAGAAATAAATTCCATTGTGGGGACTTGAACTCGGGTCTCTCAGGTGAGAGCCGACCAAGCAAAATACAACAAAGAAAATATGATGTAAATGGTTAAATACTCGCCAAATTTTTTTAACAATTTCAATGCACATGATTCTATATGCATAGCATAAAAGATGGCAATACACACATCAATTTGTAGTTGTAATTAATAAACTAATTCAAAAGAAAACAAATAATTGCATGGGAGATTATCCTACTGTTGTTAACACAGAAAATACATATATATAATTTTGTTTAACTATGTCTTATTTTCTGCTTACAACTATAACAGTGAATTAAGAAAAATAAATCCATGTACTTGCATGAATCTTTGTGGTTGGAAATTGTTTCAACGGTGAAATAGAGGTAAACATCTCAAAGAAAGAAAAGTCATTTAGGATAGTGACATAATCACCTAGTTGTAGCAATAATAAGAATCCAGTCAATAAATATGAATAGGGATAGAAAACCCAATAAACAACTATAAAAGACCAGAAATGATAGTTGTGGAAAACATAGTATACCTAGTGCTCCATCATAGAACCTGAAATAGAGCCAATTTCTCAGAAGAGTGTGTTCAAGTTGTTTCATGTCCAATCTTCACCATTAAGTTATCTAATCTTGATGAAGTTTGTGCTGTCCATATTTTCTAGTCTTGCATTGGTTGTTTTTCGTAGGCTTCCAAACACATAAAAAACAACCAAGGCAAGACTAGAAAAACACGGGCAACATAAACCTTGTCGAAAATGCATTGTGGATCATGGAGGTGACTTCCCTTCAAACCTGCATTTGTCAAATACAATAATAGGTTAAATGATTGAATAATAAATAAACATCATTGAGCTTGTATTTGGAAAAGAGAATTAAACATTATATGAATGAATAATAAATAAAGATGTATGATGCTCTAGAAATACTAAAGGGGAATACCTCATGAATGAGCTCCTCTTGGTTTCAAGAATAATTTATTCTCTACTAAACAAGACCAATCACATGAAGGTGGAAGCTTGTTTGGTCCCCCCCCCCTTACATCACTCTCAATTCCCCATACCCAATCATGCATAACAAGTAGCAAAACGAGAATTAAAGGTAAATGAAATCATGAAGGTACATGCATACAAAACATATAAGGTCCACACACAACTAGAAAAACAAAAAATTGTAGAGTCAATAATTTATATTAACAAAATTTGTCCTGAAAATATGTACAATCACTTATTTTTTTTGTTTCTTCTTTTTTATAAAACTAATGAGTGTATGATCATCATGTTCTCCTTGATCTCGACCTTCAACTATTGGGTCTCGTTCTGTTGCTAGAAGGTGATGGGTCATCTCAATCATTCTACTACTTCTAGTAGTAGGACATAGACATTGATGCACTACATGGGGAAGATCCAGTACAATAACAAAAAACATTAAAAGGACATGGTTAGTTATTATTCATATCTGTGTTTCATTAGTATGAATATCATTACTATGTGTTTTACTTGGAGGAGTAGTGGAAACCATTGGTTGGATTGTCTTCGGTTCCTCTTCTCTTTGAGAACCCTCATCTACATGCTCTGCCATTGAAACAAGAAAAGTTATAAGTACGCTATATGAGGGAAATATTTATAATCGTCATATTATACATTTTATTTTAAAGACAAAAATATCATGATCACAGGTTTGCGAACCACTAGTATCATGGGGTTGTTGTCCACCACTGTCAAATGAACTGGTATTGCTTGCCTGCTTAAAACAAATAGAGACACAATTAATTGATGGGTAAAATCAATTGTCAATATATTGGATAAGTAATCAACAATTGCAATCTTGTCATTTTATTTACCAACTCATTCGAAGGGTCAGATTGTGTCTTTGATCCCTTCCTTTGTCGGTTTTCCACCACATCTTGAAAGACGAACTTGAAGTTGAGCATCAAGTATTCTTTTATGGCGACATTGTTGAATTTACCCCCCTACATCACATGGCATAAGATATGTATTTTTTTTACTGGCTCCAATTAGATAAAATTTGTATGATTATATATTGTATAATATGAATAAAGTATTTGGTACTTACAACTCTAGATTTTAGTCTCAAGTAACCACCTTGGACACGTTTGTGTTTTCCATGTTTATCTAATATTAACTTTGTTTCTTTTGATGTGTTTGGGAGCCTACAAAAAGTTTCAAGTATGTTATAATTAGATATCATGATTTTTCTGTAGAACTAAACAAAATCTATCATATTCAATTCAAAATATCATATATTACCTTCCAGGTCTAGATGGTGTATTCCCTTCACTTCTCAATGCGCTCTCCTTTTTGTTGTCCTCTATATTCTTCCATTCACTCTCGGGAATGGCCAGAGGACAATCATAATCATACTTAGTTTTTTTTTTCAATTGAACCCTATATTGATCTCTGATATATTTCAAATATGTACCGGCCCCCGAGGTGGTTCCAAACTTGTTGAATATATCACCAAAGAGGCTGACCATATGGTTTATAATATTCTTTTTCAAATATTTATTCTGGGAATTCCATCATGTGCGAATGGTGGGCCCGAACATCTCTAGAGCCTTGTCATGCAAGGTCCTATAAAAATATTGTTTCTTGAAAAACAATATGATAATTAGATTAAAATAATATGAAATGTGTAGGTTTCAATAAAATGGTAGGAACTATTTAACATATTCAAAAATACTTGGGATTTGTTGTATCTTTAAGGGAACCGAGTTTTCATCCACCAACAAGTTGATGGCGAGTGTTCCCGAGCTTCCAACACATGTTTCCCTAGGATAAAAATGCGCCTAATATGGATATGAAGAACCAATATCCTCATGAGATTCCACCTGTAGACCCTCATGAGCACGATCTAACGTGTGTGGTGGGGGCATCTCATGGGCCCTAGGAGTTTCAGTCCTTTGAGCCACAGATAGAGAGGCAAATAGCCTCGTAGTTATGTGGATTTTGATAGGACATTGCAAGGTTTGTGAATCACTACCACCAGCAACATCCCCATGACCAAGTTGTCCTGTCAGTTGCAAAATTGCCTATAGAAAGAAAATGTTGAGTATTGCTCATATAACGATATCAAACAAAAATTTCATAAATCAATATATGTCTGAAATAGTCTTTTTTTTTAATTGGTCTTACTCCATATTTTTCTATATCATGCCTTAAAATTTTCATCCTTTTTTGTCCTCCTTTGTAAGTGGCATAGACCTAGCCAATTCAATGAGTTCCTTATTTTCTTTTCTCAAGGACTTTTGAATTTTTTCCATCGGGTTGATGGAATCATATATTTCATTCCATGTACCATCCTTCTCCGATAGTGTGCTCATAGACATCAACAAATAAACATGTTAATTCAATTATCGTAAGCACCAATTGATATGAAAATCACTATTATACCTGCTTCGAGCTAGCCGATGCCTCCCCATGATCACCCTGCCGCATTATAAGATGCATGACAATTTAGAATGTTAGAAAATAATCTAAGAATCATGATGTATCAAAATGTATGTTAAATATATAAAAAGGAAAACATTGATTACATGTTTTGTATATTGGTAGAACATGTTTATCCCCATAATAACAGTGCTTCCATCGATTCGATTCAAATCATAATCGATCAACAACTCTTCCTCTACAATTATTGTTTTCACTGCACATACAAATATTTGATTTCCTTCACTCCCCTCAAATATACAAATGAGTTTCTTTCTTGTTGTCCCAGGTATTGTACTGTAAATAAGCCATGTACTATTGTCTGACGCCTTTGGCCTTCCATCAATATACACGGTCGCTCCTTTATTGTGATCGTTGTCTTTTAAGTGTATGTAATTTGCAATGACTACATATCTCTGCATACTTGGAATATATCGGACCAACCTCAACCAATCTCCATAGCTGTAGCATGGTCTGGCATACTCCATCAACTCTAGAAGTCCTCCATATTTCACCTTTATGCCATCCATGGAAAATAGACCCAGACCATGTATGGATGATGGAGCAATGCGATAAATCCTCTCATTGACACATAAACCAGTGTCCAACTGAGGAAGTTCATTGTGTACCCATGGTATCAGTATATGTTTGTACCTCAAAGGAACCTCGACATCACCTATGCTATCATCGTCATATGAACATGAACCTCCTTCAACAAGAAATAATTCCATGCGCCTACAAAATTTTCTTCTGAACTTTTCACCTCTAGTTGATATCACCTTGTTAGATGTGTTGGATGTCATAACACTTTCCCCCCTCCCTCCATAAATTCCCTCACTTAAGGACGATAGGTTTGATAAGTACCTATTCGGTTGTACCTACACTCCATTGAATGAGAAAATGTAGTTAGCGACTATATGATTGAATTTATCCACATCCTTCACCTAAATAGACATCGTCAAAATGCATGTGTGAAGTATGATCATAATAATCACATGTGAATGTTGGGATTGACACGATTCACACTTTTTTCTTTGGTGAAGATGGAATAAGTGTCGAAATAGGAATTAGATGGAATACAGTTTCATACTAAAGGTGGGGCTTGTAAGTTGCACCCATAAGTAAGGTACATTCAGGGCACAAATATTCTCTACGAATAAGTGTCCAGGAATAATGTCAAAGGCCTTAAAAAAGTCACAGAAGAAACATTAGACCTTTGAGGATCTCTATCTAGCCTTTTCAATAATAGTATGTAGGATATATAATTCAAAGGGTACATCCCAAATTTTGTGCATTTAGCATTTACCTCCAACCATCATCATACAAATTCTTGATTATACATTTATTGAATCTCCCGTGGTTGTGGTGATGGAAATGGTAAGAACAAAGCACTAGTAATCTTGTTTATTTATTTGACTAAATGTAATGAATGGGAAAAAACATTTGATGTATAATATTGTTTTCCTACAATGTTGTTGGGCATTGGCCTTGGAACCACAACCAAGTAAACAAAATAAGATAATTTTATAAACGTCCAACAAATAAATACAAAAGTAGGTCAATGGGACTAAGAGATACATCCAATGTGAGTACAATGTGGGAGTGCAAAAGTAAGTCTTAGGTAACCATGAAATCAAGATAAAGGAGGCTAAAGAAAAAGTGCAACATAGATAAGGATATAAGCTAATCACTAGGTTTAACCAAGACAAAAAGATATATATAGCATTATCTTAGGTGTGGTGATACAAAGTGAGAGTCTGATACTAGAAAAATGGGAATATTGATGTTGATCGAGAGAGAGAGAGAGAGATAGAGAGAGAGAGAGAGAGAGAGGGGATGATGTCAAGATAAAATAGGTATTTGGTTGTTTATTTGAGGTCGAGAGGTAATTTGATAGGAAAGAGGCACCTTGCTCTGGATCCCTTTGGAGTTGGTTCATATGTCACTATGAGAATGCATGGTTTGATGACTAGTTCGACACCTTTGAACCGACCTCAATGATATTAATCGAGTTCCTTTGAAAGATTCCTTTGGTAATTTTCAAAAGCATGCCAAAGGCATAGGCTCCAAACTAATGAGACAAGGGCTACTATAGCCAATAACTAGGCAAGAGAAGCCAAGGGATTGTAAACCCCTTTGTAGTTAAACCTAGGAACAATCATGAAGGCTTTGGATTTGGTGGCATGGAGAGAAGAGGAGAATGCTCAAAGGTTGGAATTTGTTGTGAGCATCAAAAGGTTGAAGCATAAATCCCACCTATGGAATTATTGGCATTGGGAAAGACCATGTCCGATAAGGTCATTTTTGTGAAAGAAAAAGATGTTGCATATTTTTCCTTTTCATCAAGAGAAAAGGAAACAACAAATGATGGTAGCACACTACCACTTCATCTTTTTTGTGGTGGATTGCAGATGGGAAATTATGAGTAAATTTCAAATGCTCCATTTTTTCCAGCACTTTGGGGACCAAGCAAGTGAATTAGCTGGAACAAGAAGGAAAAGAACAAGATTTATGAACCAAGCAAATTATTCCTTGTATATTATTGCTGCAATAAGAGGGGGCATCAAACTGTTAGCGACTGGTATTTTGAGGTGTGTTTCTTCTATGGGAAGATATACCATATTGAGGCTTGTTACTAGAAGAACCAAGCCACATACCATAAGCCCTATTTTTTTTAGGGAATGAATGGAAATAAAACTCCACCAAAACAACAACAAGTTTAGAGGAACGTGAACAAAAAGTGAATGCCAAGAAACCCACACATTTGCAGGAATTTTGAAGGACTATTGAATTTGCAATTGAGTTAAGTTTGGGTTGCATGAAGTTCAAATTCACAATAGTTCTACCCGAACTTAATTCAATTGCAGATTATGTCCATCCAACAGACATGGAGCAAAGACAACCATTGATTTATGTTGACTTTTCTCTATACCCATTGGATACACAAAATCTGCAATTGAGTTAAGAATTGTCCTTCATGCATATGTTCAAGAGAACCCACAATCCATTCCTATGTAGTAGATAACCATTGAGAAGCTATTCCTTGTTGGAAGTTATAGTCAAATTGTATATAGACACCTAGATAATAAAAAATTGCCATCATTTTGGTGCATAGTGAAGCAATGCAACCCTCCCTTCTCTTGTTCTATCCCTTGTTTCTTTATTTTAGGAATTTTCTCTTATACAATTTATGGCCTCAATATGGTATGAGAGCCAACAAGATGCCAATGCATAGCATAGTGGATAAGCTATGATGTATACAAGATTGTGTGGTGTCTACTAGGTAACGTATTTTGTATTAGAGAAAGTAGGGGTAGGTTGGGTTTTTGAATTGAAAGTTCACTCAACTAGAATTTGTTGTTGTGAGGAGTATGGGTATTGAGGATATTTCTACTAGTAAGGTATCTAGGGTTGTGGATACATCTAATGGAAAAGGGTTTGTTGTGTAAAAGAACAAAAATACAGATTGTTATTAAAGGTGAAGGTATGCATGATGTGGTTACTAAATGTGATAAGAAAGCCTATTGGTAAAACCACAAATGAGGAGTAAGTACTTAGGGAAAATAGTTGGAAAAGGTAATGTTTATCATTGAACTTGCACTTTTAGAACATATATAAATGCACAGTATGAGTTGAAATATAAGGAAGGACTTATGAGAATACCTAATTAAAGGTTATGAGAAAAAGACAATTTTCCTTATGCATGTTCATTTGTGGGAACATGTAGAAGGTAATAATATGAGAGTACACATTTTCTTATTGAAGGATTTGTATTCTGGATTAGCTATTGCAAGGGATGAATATAAAGTTCCAAAGCATAAAAAAGGATTAACTTTATTAAAATCTTTGCAGAATCATATGATACATTAAAAAGTGTTTTGCTAAATAACGATAACTTAATCTTTGAAATAATTGTTGATATTTTTTTTAAGAAGAAATACAAATGATTAATGCAAGAATTATAGGGGATAGTGTAATAGTGTTGTTATTTGGGAAAAGGAGATAAAAATATTGGGTGGAAGAAGAATAATGTAAGTAGATAAAGGAAACAAAAGGATATTAACTAGGGGGATTGGAATGTATGTCAACAAGCCCCAAGAGGAAAATATCAACAAGTAGGTAAATAATCATGGAATGGTGGAAAAAAGAAAGGTAGGTATTGTTAGCACTCTATAAATTTGTTTGGTTGATAAACAAATGATAGAGGTAACTTGTTCAACCAACTTTGAGACCCAAAACTAGCCTTTCAGACCTAGAGAGGGCTCTCTCGAGAGACATTGTATTAGTGTGGTATATGGATTTAAAGCTATTGGCTAGATTTAACACCTTTGCATAATAAGTTCTGGTCTCATTGGCGAAAGATAGTAAGACCTCTGGCTATGGATTCAATTCAAGAAACTGATAGAAACAAATGACTCAGTCACTGAACTTGAGAGGATAAAGGCTAAGCAAGCAACAATCTTCAGTTTAAAGTCATTGTGTGTGGCAGGAAGAAAACACATGAAGTAACTCAGAGCACCTCTGTGGATGGATTCAGAGTTAACTTAGAGGAAAACGGTTTGTCTGAATGGTGTGAATCCTAGGGCGCTGCGCAATGAATCCCAGGTTTGAAATTACGTTCCTATTCAGACAGAAATATATATGAATAAAGAATACAGGAAGTACATGCACAAATAAAGGAAACAATACATCTGAATTCTACAATTAGAATCTTTTCATCAAAGCTTCAGGACTTTTGCATTGAATTTCGATCGAACTCAAACTACATTCAATAGTCACTGTCTACACTAATTTTGCCAACCAACCTGGCTTACATTGAAATGATAAAATATATAGGCAAGGGCACTACTTGGGTTGCCCTGCTCTCTAGCTACTATCCCTAGAACTTAGGAAACTAATTGTTCCATGCTAAATGACTCTTTGCATGATGCCTTTCCAAAAATAGAAAACAACTGCATCTGGTCGCATCATGACTGCTTGTTTTCTGCCACGGGGATTCGGTTATCAGTAAGGTCTCGTCATGGGGAGAGTGATGTGTCAAAGCCTTCCTTCGAAGAGATATCTAAACGATCAAGTATTCTGACAGGATTCTACCATCTACTGTAATGACCTTGATTTCTATCACACGTTGATTCGCTAGGGCGCATGCACGATGAGTCGCTGCTGACTGTTGTGACCGTTACCAAAATGACAAAATGGTCTAAGGGAGATGCCTCCATCAAAACTGTCAAGAACTGCACTCCAAGAGTGAACTCAGTTAATCATGTTTCTTCTGCGCACTGGCAAGAGCTGCGTAGACTTTCTCCTCGACTGCTTCACATTCTCTAAAATGATTCAATTTCCTTTCTTCTGAAAACCTCTGTGTTTCATGAAACTATACGATTGTATCCTCCGCCTCTCTAAGCTGTCTCTTGAGCCACATTACGTTTCCTTCACAGAGTTGTGACGCTGACACATCAAGGGTCTTTGTTGCTAACTACTGTCTCAGTTCCCTATTTTCCTGGTAAAGTTTGACGACAGCGAGTTGCACCTGCTTCAGCTGCTAAGATGGCTCTCGAACATTAGTGCCCACGGCATCTGTCCTCCTTGTTCCTCTCCCACTTCCTTGGCTTGTAACTTCGACAGGATCCAACCGAATAACGCGCATAAGTAATTCTTCGGTAACCGATTTTGCATGCGGATTGTTTGGGACTTGGATTTCCCCAGCTTCCTTGTTCTTCCTTGGCCTACCCCTTCTCCGGGGTATCTATTGTTGGGAAGACAGGGATTCTAATGTCTTTCCTTCATGCACAATTTCTCCCACTCTAAGATCCACACAACATGATATCATCGCTTCCGTGGGCAAAGGTAAAACTCCCTTTGGATTCTTAGGGGTCCCTGTTGTGAATGAGAATGAATCCCAGCCACTTTGGGGATCGGGCCTGGCGCTTCTGCCACTTCACGTGCCCTTTCTTATGTTTTGGGAGGTTTCCATGGTGCAAACCGTATTTGTCTTGCACGTGGTGGATCTGGCAAGGGCCTAAAGAAAAAATTCGATCAACCTGGGCTTGCGAGAAAATATTACAAACAATGTATAAACCTGATTTGTGAATAGAATGCATGCAAAGCATATGGAATTTATAACAGAGAAGGTGGGAGGAGGAAACATGCCAAGGAACATTGAATTCATGGCAACTGGATGTTTCAAAACGGAATGCATATTTTCCATAGCACATCCACGTGTGTAAAGTACAGTTGATAAGGACTGCAGAACATACATGAAACAAACACCGCGATTTTTCATTCTTCCAACCTTCATACTGAGTCGATAATGGTTACTGCACTTTCCGATGTGACTTCTATTAACAACTTGCCTAGGCCTAGGGCACGTAGAAACTCCTTTTTTGACAGGACCTGACTTTTTGGGAACAAACTTGTACTATTTACACATGTTTGGACTCTGACATCCCTTCCTGACTCCAAAGTCCAACCAACGACCTGTTGACTTTGACCCCTTTGTTGTTACTTACCTGACGTCACATACTTTGACACACGGGCCATAAATTGACTAAAACCGATTCTAATTGAAGGGAAAAATTGTGGTGCTGACAACTGGCTCCAATGGGGATGCTACCCTCCCATCGAGGTAGCAAAGAAAAACAGACTAGGTGCCTGACCATTGGGCCTTATTCGACTTTCAAACACTGAAATATGAAAAAAAAATGCAACCTAAACCTATCGACCTAGTTTCTAAAAGACTTAGCATAAATCTCAGGGCCTTCACTTCGGGCTTCAATTTTCTGCTAACATACTAACTTGACACAAAAAATAAAATGACTATTTACAATGACATGTGACTTAAACGAATTTTATTTCACCAGATAGTGTTTGAGGAACCTGTCATTTACAGGCCCTCAACCAACACACTCTCCATTTAGTTCTTCTAGAAAATAAGCATTATTTCCACGATATGCATCGATTTTTAATGGACCCGTCCAAAGATTATCGAATTTTCCATGGTTTCCCTTATCCTCATTCCTCGCGTCCCATTTCAACACCAGATCACCCAACCAAAACTCCTCTTGCTTAGAATGCTTGTCAAAGGTTTTCTTCATCCTCTCCTAGTGGAGTTGCAATCGATTGTACACATGTTCTCTCATCTGCTGTGTGTGGATTAGATGATTTATTCTCCTCTGCGTGTCATCTGGCTCGACCTCCTGCTCTTGCAACAGATTTCTGATGGGAAACTCTAGTGAGGTAGGGAAAATTGCATCTACGCCATATACAATATGGAATCGCGACGTCGAGATGGAATTCTTGGTGGTAACCCAGTCTGCCCATAGCGCATAAATAAGCTTTTTGTGTCAGGCCTTCTTGTTGTCTTGCAGGAGTCTTTTGATGATCCTGGTCAGGATTTTATTTGATGATTATGCTAATCCATTTCCTTGTGGATAGTACGTTGTAGAATGTCCCAGAGTTATATTGTAATCCTGACAAAACTTCTCCATCTTCTTGGACTTGAATGTGGCCGCGTTATCTATTATGATCTTGATAGGGCATCCAGATATCGACATGATGTTTGACTCCAAAAATTGGATGATGAATGCATCAATAGCCTGCTTCGTGGGGATTACTTCTATCCATTTCGTGAAGTAATTTGTGGCTGTGAGTATCCATTTGTGTTGCGCTGAGGATGTCAGATTTATTTCCCCTATAAAATCCAAGACCCACTGCATGAAAGGTGCTTCGACCGAGATTGACTTTAGTGGTAGGGGTTGTAGCTTTCTTCTTTAGTAAAAAATATGACACTCATGGCAACCAAACGCTTCTTTGTATACATCTGCGAAGATGGTAGGCCAATAGTAACCCACTCTCAGGATTTTATGCATGGTGGTTTTCCAGTAGTGGTGTCCTCCACAATTTCCTTTTTGAAATTCCTTGATGGCTCGTTTCACATCATTCTCCAACAAATAACTTAGCAATATCCCTCCGAGATCTTTCCAGTATAGTGAGTTATCCAAGATGCAGAACCTCATGGTTTTGAGCTTTAAAAACCGGGCCTTGGTTTTACTTAAACCAGGGGGGCTTGCAGATTTCTCAGCACATAGATGATGTCTGCATACCACTTTGAATCAACGAACTCTTGAGAGACTTGCGTAGTTGTTTCTTCCTGAGGGTTTTTTGACAGATCATCAATGAATTTGATCCCCAAAGCATCACAAACTGACTACACCATCAACTTTGCAAGGCCCTGACCCTTGATTAGCTTTGTGGGTTTGATTTCGAGGTCATATTCTAGCATGACCGCTATCCACTTACCTCTCCTTCCCTCTGGGTCAAGATGAGTCAAGATATCCTTGATTGAGTTGTTGGGAATGTAATCAATAACATGGGAGTGAAATATGTATGTTTTGAAATCCTTTAGGGCTTTCACTAAGGTGTATGCTTGTTTCTCCATAATGGCGTACCTTAGTGGAGAATCCCTCAGTGTCCCGCTGAAATAGGCTATGGGCTTTTCAAAATTCTGCTCGTCTTTTTGTAATAGCACGCCGACAATTGTATGCTATGAGGCGAATGAAAACAAGATGAAGTCTTTCGTGAAGTCTGGGCTGGCCAACACGGGAAATTTAGTCAGTGCCACCTTGATATATTCAAATGATTTCCTCACCTCTAGGTTCCACTTGATCTCGTTTCCCTTTCTGAGCATGCATGTGATATGTTTTATAATGTTTTCCAGGTTCGGGATGAATCTTCTCAAGAAGTTTACTTTCCCCAAGAAGGATTGCAATTCCTTCTTACTATGTAGAGTGTCGATTTTTAGGATTCCTTCAACCATGTTGGGGTCTATCTTAATGCCATCTTTCAAGATAACGTGCCCCAACAACTTTCTTTCTTCCACCCGAAATGTGACTTTTTTAGATTCAGTGATATGTCGAATTTCCTGCACTTCTGGAAAACTTTCTTCAGATGCTCGAGGTGTTGTTCTTCGAAGTCAGAGTATACCATGATGTCATCCATATAGATCACAATGAACTTGTCCTTTTTGTCAGCAAATTCTATGTCCATTTCCCTATGGAAAGTAGCTCTGACGTTCATCAGGCCGAAATGCATCTTGGCATACATGAATGTCCCCCATGGTGTCATAAAACATGTCTTTTCCCTATCATCCGGGTGGACCATGATCTGATTATAACCCGAAAAACCATCCAGCATGGACATCTTCGGGGACCCCACTACCTTTTGCAGAATATAGTCCATTTTAGGGAGCGGGTAGTGGTCCTTGAGGGGCACTTTATTTAAGTTTCGAAAATCCACACACAATCTTATTTCACCGCTCTTTTTTCTAAAAGGTACCAAGTTGGCTACCCACTTATAAAACCTTAAAGAAACGATACTTTTAGCTTCGAATAGTTTCTTTACCTCCTTTTCGATTAGTGACAGTAGTAGGGGATTTATCCGTCGCAACTTATTTTTGAAAGGCCTCTGGTCTTCTTTGAGAGGGATAACATGCTGAATCACTTTGGTGTCATACACCTTCAAGTCGTCATAGCTCTGAGTGAAAACATTGGGGAAGTCCTTCATGAGCTTGATATAGTCTTTATTGACCTCTGGACTAAGATTTTTCGACAATTTGATTATTTTTGGTTTCTTCTCAGTCTCGATGTTGCAATCTTTGACATCCTCATCATTTGCGGTGATCTTGGGATTTCTAGCCACGTCGTTTTCGTCAAAAATATTTTCTAGCGGAACTAACCCCTTTGGGATCATATTATTTTTTAGTTGTACTATGTCCCTTCCTGCTATCTGGTTCTAGAAAGGTTCATCCTCACTGTGCGCATCTGCACTCTCATCTTTGTCACAACAACACTCATCATCAATGTGTATGTTCGTGAACTCGTCGCTCATTAGGAGGAACCTCTCCACCTGCTTGTCATTCTCAAACACTTGCCAATGTTTGATATTATCAGGCACTGCTGGCCTATGTTTGACTTCGATCTCGTATTTTTTGTTTAGGAAGATGGGAATTTTAAAAACCGAGGCCGAGGTGGCCAACACATTGACGATTTGATTTTTCCCCCTTAGGATAACAGATAGATCATACTCTGAGAATTCTTCGAGGAGGTCCAATGCCAAGTTTTTGTACGCTCTCAGCCTAGGGTGTCTGGACTGATATATTCCTTTCACCTAGTTTATAACCAACTCAGAGTCTCCACGCATTGCTATCCTCTTTGCACCTAATTCCTTTAAAAACTTCAGGCCCAAAATCAATGCCTCATACTTGGCCATGTTGTTTGTACATTCGAACACAAGCTTGTATGAGCACAATTTCGTACCCACCTTGGGGGGGATTATCCATACGCCCGCCCCTGCTCCTTCCTTACTGATAGTGCCATTGAAAATCATGTTCCATATCTCATTTTCCCCACAGTTCTTTGGGTCGACGCACTCTGCTGCTTGTCACGCGGTTCCCTCATCGACTATCATGCTGGTTGTTAGCTCTTCCTCTTCAAAGCTCAGGTCATTATAGAATGTGGAGGAACCAACCTCAGTGTCGACATAGTATATAGGATGGTTATTTGGCTGCGTCTTAATTCTTACCATGTATTTTAGTAGCACTTCTCTGTACAATTGTCTATCCTGACCAAAAATAGGAATGGTGGCATATGACATGTCCATTTGCAGAGTCCCCTTTAATTTTGTAGCCCACGATCTGGACAACAACATGCCAAACTTAGGGGGTATGTCTTCCACGACCACGTCCATAACCATGTTTTTCGAAGGAATTTGGGCCAGTGATACGAACAAGTTCTTGATGAGACCCAAGCACTTGACTTTCCTCGAATCAAAAGAAAAAAGGTCCTTATAGGGTTGGGTGATGTCCAAACCCAACTCGTCCATGATCAACTTTGGCATGAGGTTGTGCGATGCACCTGAATCCAGCATGGCGTTATGTAGGGTCATGTCATGGATTTTTAGACTGACATAGAACATGGGAACGTACTCAATATCACTTGTTTCCTTAATAGGTAGACCAAACAGAATAGCAAGGTGATCGTCTTGGACGTTCAAAGTATCGGGGGTCCCTCCAATTTTTATCATTTTAATAATCTGATCCTGATACTCGCCCTTTCTGATAAGCTTGTTGAACGGGACAAAGATTTTGATTTTAGACATCTCATGCTCAAATTTAAAGAGGGAAATACTTTCTCTACCTCTTTTCCACATGTTTCCCGACCTGTTTCCAGCGCTTTCCTCGAGGCCTCTTCCTTTGACTTCTCCTTTTCAGTTGCACTCTTGGTCGGGTTGTCTAGCTTCAGTCACCTTGTGGAAGGGGTGTCTGTTGGAGGTTTCCTAACGGTATTTGTCTGTTGAGGTTCGGTAGATGCCTCCTCTCTCCCGAGGTTATATTTCTTCTGAAACATTATGATAACCTTTTTTGAACTCTTTCGTCTCCCAGGACAGCATGTCATCTATCTCAAGTATCAAATCATAATTTTTGCTCATGTACTGATCATGCTCTCCCTTTTTCAAAAACACGTGTGGGTTCTTGTCATCACAACAATGCATTTGGTCTTCAAACATCTGATCGAAGTCTTCATTCGCATGGTTGTTTTGGAACAGAGACCTTGTCTATTGGTCGCCCTGCTCTCTTTGTTCCCTCTGTTCCCTCTGTCTGATCTGAGGAACTTGACCCCTTATGAGGTTCTGATTTCTGGGCTGGGGGTCATGTTGTTCTCGGGCGACATGTCTATTTCACATGGAAATTCTCTCCATCAGTTTCTCCATCGTCTTCATCATCAAGTCAAACTTGTCATCCGAGGACCGAGACGTCGATGGATGTGTGTGTCCTTGGGGTTTCTTATTGCCTCTATTGAATATCTGTTTGATCTTCCCCGATGCCATTATATTTACCTTGACTTTGATTGCATCGCTCATCATTGTATCTAGATTTTCTGATCTTATTTCTCTCAACAATAAGGAGAAATTGCTATCGAAGGAGTCAGTGTATCGCAACTGCGCAACCCTGGGGGGTGGCTGGACTTCTGCAGGAATCGAGTTATAAACCTTCATGAACCGGGTTTAGAATTCTTGCATCGTCTCCTCCATCGCCCTCTTCATATTATTGTACCGCATTAATAATTGCAAGGGGTTCTTCTTGTCTCCCCATATAGTAATGAAAGATGTCTCGAATGCAACGAAGTCTTGAATGCTTGCAGCCAAGAGGGATTTGAACCATTTCCTCACCTCCCTCGAAAGGCTCTGTGCGAACAACCTCATTTTCGCGTCTGCATAGTCTACCTCCTCTAGGTCGAAAAAATCGTTGAACCAATCCATATGCCTCTGGGATGAAAATTTTCCTTCAACATTGTAGAGCTTAATCCTCTAGCTGTAATTTTGGTGAAAATCATGTAGTTGAGCTGGCAAAACGAGGGGAGGGAATCTAATGGCCATGGATCTAGGAGAGTTAGGGATTTGGGGGGTATTTTTAGGTATCAAAGCTTGGAACCTCTTCTAGTCAAAAACTATCTTGTCCAAGCTGGTTTCTGACTTAGACTTGAATAGGGTTTGCTCAAATAATGCATCAAAATCAAGGTCATCGATGCTCTGCGTGCTGTCTTTGGGTAAGGATAGGCTTCTGTCTAGGTAATGGAATGGGTTCGAATCTTTCTCTCTAGTCTTGCGCATAAGATTCTTAGGATCACACACATGCTCTACAGGGTTAGGGTCAAGATTATCTCGAGTGTAGATCGTCTTCGGAGCCAGGGTTCCTAAACCACACTACTTTGTGCTAGTGGTATTTTTGACTGGAGTCACCAGGGTAAATATTTCATCCAGTATAGATGTTTGTCCCTATGTTACCCTTAGGGGTCAAAAACTGTAACTTTAGTCATTATCCAAGGGAAAATTTATTCAATTTCATCCTCGACAACAATGCCAGAATGTTAGCACTCTATAAATCTGTTTGGCTGATAAACCGACGACAGGGGTAACTTTTTCAACCAACTTTGAGACTCGAAACTAGCCTTTCGACCCTAGAGAGGGCTCTCTCAAGAGACACTGTCTTAGTGAGGGATGTGGATTTAAAAATGTTGGCTAGATTTAACACCTTTGTATAATAATTTCTAGTTTCATTGGCGAAAGATAGTAAGACCTCGGGCTATGGAGTTGATTCAAGAAAATAATAGAAACAAAAGACTCAGTGACTGAACTTGAGAGGATAAAGACTAAGCAAGCAACAATATTCAGTTTAAAGTCGTTGTGTGTAGTGGGAATAAAACACATGAAGTAACTCAGAGCACCTCTGAGAATGAATTTGGAGTTAACTTAGAGGAAAACAGTTTGTTTGAATGGCGTGAATCTCAGGGCACTGCGCAGTGAATCCCAGGTTCAAAATTACATTACTATTCAGACAGAAATAGATATGAATAAAGAATACAAGAAGTTCATATGCAAAGAAAGGAAACAATACATCTGACTACTACAATTAAAATCTTTTCATCAAAGCTTCATGCATTAAATTTCGATCGAACTCAAACTACATTCAATAGTCACTATCTACACTAATTTTTCCAACCAACCTGGCTTACATTGAAAAGATAAAATATATAGGCAAGGGCATCTCTTGGGCTGACCTTCTCTCTAGCTACTATCCCTAGAACTTAGGAAACTAATGGTTCCATGCTAAATGACTCTTCGCATGACGCCTTTCCAAAAATAGAAAACAACTTCATCTGGTCGCATCATGACTGCTTGTGTTCTGCCATGGGGATTCGGTTATCAACAAGGTCTCGTCAAGAGGAGAGTGATGTGTTAAAGAATTCCTTCGACAAGATATCTGAACAATCAAGTATTCTGACAGGCTTCTGCCATCTACTGTAACGACCTTGATTTTTACTGTGCGCTAATTTGTTGGGGCGTGTGCACGGTGAGTAGCTGCTGACTGTCGTGACCATTACCAAAATGACAAAATGGTCTAAGGGTGATGCCTCCTTCAAAACTGTCAAGAAATGTGCTCTGAGAGTGAACTCAGTTAATCATGTTTCTTCTGCGTGTTGGCAAGATCTACACGGACTTTCTCCTTGGTCGCTTCACATTCTCTGAAATGCTTCGCATTCCTTTCTTCTGACAGACTCTATGTTTTGTGCAGTTGTACGATTGTATTATGTTCCTCTGTGAGATGTCTCTTAAGACACATTACGTTTCATTCACGGCCTTGCGATGCTGACACTTCAAGGGCCTTTGCTGCTAACTGCTGTCTCAGTTCCCTATTTTCCTGGTGAAGTTCGAAAACAATGAGTTGCCCCTTATTCAGCTGCTGAGATGGCTCTCGAAGATGAGATCGAGTTGCTCTAGATTGAATAAAGGTGGTGAAGCATGGCATAAATCAGGAAGAACAGTGAGTGGTGGAGGCACCAAGACTGGGTGGCCCTCCACCTCAACTCCCAAGTCCTCCAACGCAGTGTCTCGGACTTCCACCACCTTGAACTCCTCCATCATTGTACCAATATACATGACCTCCACCGCCTTGACCTCCTCCATCGTTGTACCAACTGGGCAATCTGTGTCCTGAATTTCAAAAATAGAATCCATATGTAGGAATTCCCATGGGAATTCCTCTTCAATTATACATGTAGCTCCCTCCATGGCCACCAGGGCACTTGTGCTTGCAAGGTTATGGCTAAGGTACTGCATATCATCCGAGAATGTGAAGAGGAGAGAATCCAGAGGAAATTGGATGGGTTCCTCCAGAATCTCCTCCTCGACATATGTCATTGGCGGTGTTCTTGGTTTTTCCCATATTTGAGTCTGAGAAATGGACAAGGCACGTTCCAACCTCTGCACATGCCTCTATTAGGCAGCTAGACTGTACTAGGTTGGGCCACGCCTCAGCTTGCATCGCTCCCTTAGCATGGCTAGGCTAGGAGGATTGATAATTATCTGGGTAAGCTCAATAAAAATCCACTGCACGTAGGTCTTGTTCTCGGAGAGACCAGGGAGGTGGAGCACGAGATACAAATAGAGCCAACCTTGTTCGAGCGGGAGATATAAGCCCAGGCTTGACATGACCACAATACTTATCCCTCCCCTGCATTTACACCTTGGTGCCACCATAAACTTCACGCGAGGGAGCTTTCCTCCTCTTCTCAACAGGCAGTAATGGCCTCCCTTCATTCAAGATTGAGGTGAAGGGCGCCAACCTGCCATATTTATGGCTTGGGCCCGGGGAAGGCTACGTGGCCTCTTGTAGCTACATGTCACCCCATCCGGGATATGGAATAGATTTTTTAGTCATGCCAATACTAGTATAAAACAAGATTTTGATGATGATTTTAGTAGAATTTATTAATAAAGTTACTCATTTGTAGAAGTGACAAACAAAATTTTGTGAGACAATTGGGTCATGGTGCTCCAATTTAATATAGGTTCACTGATGCACTTAATACAAAGTGACCTTGATATTCTTGACCATATACACAATGGCATGACAACAAGATAAGACTCCATTGGTGCTACAAGCTAAAACAACAAAACATGTAACAAGGTATAGATTGTAGAAAACGCTACACATAAAGAACAAAAAGCTCAAGATACCATGTGACTGTCATGCTCGTCATAATTTTTTTTAAGACTATCCGATGTGCAATATATTGTAATTGATTAAGAAACAACGTAATTTATCAAGATAGGTATTATAGTGGATTTGGTGAATCATCTCCCATGGTGGGTTTTCAAGCATTCAAAACATAGTTGCGGGGTGAATCATCCTTGTCACTTATCGATTTTTGCGACATCGCTCCTCTGTCAAGTCAGGCTAGGGACATTGGGATATCTAATCAAGAGTCTCTGTCGAGATAGGAGCTAGGTTTGTGGGGATATGAGATCGAGAGTCTCTGTCGAGACGAGAGCTAAGGTTGTGGGGGTATCCAATCAAGAGTACTCTCTGTCAAGACGAGATCTAGGGTTGTCGGGATATGGAGATCAGTTACAATGGCTCGCGCGAATATAGTTTCTTGTTATATATATATATATATATTATATATAATATATATTTTATATATTTATAATTTATATAATATATATTATATATTATGGATAAGGAAGCTTTCCAAAATTGGAGTACGACATTGTGAGTGGCTAACACACGGTATGAAATTGATGATGATGATCATGATGATATGAAAATGACAAGGATGACGATTGCGATGACAATGGCAATGATGCCAATGACGACAATGATGATGATGAGGAGTAGGACACTGACAATGTTGATTAATAGTGGTGACAAGGACGATGGTGACAATGAGCATAACGATGACTATGATGACAATGACGATGACAATGAAAATGATGGCATTCGTATTCCTATTCACGACAATGACGATGATGAAAATAAGAATCATCATTTTCCATCATCATCTATTATTTTTATTTTATTACCAAAAATCATATTTTGATGGTGGTTGTTTCAAAATCACTCACAAATGTACCAAGGATTGAATTTTAGGGGAAATTTTAGAAAAACAACCTTGAAAAGACCTATAAATATTCACTTTAAAAAACAAATCACTTCAATCATAGTTCATATGACAAATATATATAACCATTTGAAGTCTCCAAAATGTAGTAAAATTGCAATAGTGAGCATACAAATAGTAAATGTTAGTCGAATATGCAAAAAATTCACTTACCTACATTGCAAATTAAAAATTTAGGTTTGGCGTGTTCCCTATAAACTTTTGTTTTTGGTTCAAGTCAAAATATTCAGATTTGATCAGTTCCAAGCTCAAATTAAATCTTGGAACCTACCAAACTCCTAACACATCTTAAAATTGAGATTGTTAAGGGTTTAGGAACCTCTTAACGCATCTTCATATGATAGTAGGAAGAGGTCACATTTTCAATTATTGGTGCAATAACCATGGTTCTAACAGTGATGCATATTGGTCTCCAATCCATGGTTTTATGATCATATGATTTTTTTTTGAATGACATCCTATGGCTATAAGTGATTATAATGGTAGATAAATTAAGTTTTACCAGCAAATTAGAAAAGGAAATTGGATCAACTCACTATGGTTAATTAATTAATAATTACTTTAGAGAGATAGAAGCCATAATGCTAGAAATGGAAAAGGAAGAAGGAACAAAAATCAATTGGAACTCGTTGTTTTATATGATGAAGCTCTTTGCACTGAAGTGTAGAGTTGTTTTAGTACCATAATAATGATCCATGTCCAAAATGACTTGCACACTAGATATAACCAATAAACACTAGATCTACAATTATAAAGATAAAAAAATGAAATACATGCATAACATCTCTATCTAGAAACCTCATAGGAGATTATGCCTCCCTTACCCTAGCTATGTTGGAACCTCCATTAAGGTGTTAGGGTTGAAATATGAAAGGAATAGATGGATGATGTTGATCC
>ML780593.1:60103-76704 GCA_009831015.1 Picea engelmannii
AGTCGGAAAAGGTGGGTGGCCACCGATATCCACCTGGATCAGATGTGAGTGGAAAATATTGTTGATTATGGTGGTGACGATGATGATGACAATGATCATGACGATGGCGATGATGAAGATATGATGATGATGATGACAATGGAAATGACGATGATGATGACAATGCCAATGAAGATGATGATGACTACAAAAATAACGATGATGAAGATGATGATGACCATGACGATGATGACGATGACAATGACGATGATGATGATGATGATGATGATGACATTAATGTTGATGATTATGACGACGCTGATGATGAAAAATTCCACAATGACGATGACGATGACCATGGTGATGACAATGATGATGATGATGACAACTGCGACAATGACGATGAATACGACGATGATGACCATGAAGATGAAAATGATGATGATATTATGATGATCATGACAATGGAAATGACGATGACAATGTCAATGACGAAAATGACTATGACAATCATGATGACGACGACAATGTTGACCATGATGATGATGACAACAACGATGATGATGACGATGAGGATGATGATGACATTAATGATGATGATGATGATGATGATGGTGATGATGATGAAAACGAATTTGAAAATGACGAATATGATGACCATGTCAATGACAATGATAATGATGATGACGACTGTGAAAATGAGGATGATGACGATGATGATGGCCATGACGATGAAAATTATGATGACGATGATGACCATGATCACGATGAAGATGATGATGATGATGATGATGACTGTGACAATGATGACGTTTACGACAATGGTGATCATAACGATGATGATGATGATGACGATGACGATGACGATGATGATGACAATGATGATGATGGTGATGATGATGACAACGAAAATGACGATGATGATGAAAATGACCATGATGATGAGCATGAGCATGAGCATGAGCATGAACATGACCATATTGACGATGACGATGACGACGATGACGATGACGACGATGACGATGATGATGATGACAATGATGACTATGATGATGATGATGATGATGACAATGATGACTATGATGATGATGACCATGACGACGACGATGATGACCATGACGATGATGATAACGATAACAATGATGATGACCATGAACATGATGATGATGACGAAGATGATTATGACCATGACCACGATGAAGACGACGACGACAATGATTATGATGATGAAGAAGAAGAAGAAGAAGAAGACTGTGAAAATATATAGAAATCACATAACTCCTACATTTCATCATTTTTTCCATATCATTGATCATCTAAGTCCTCATCCAAGTCTACATCTAAATAATTTGGTTCAGAATCAACGTTGAAAGGATTGTCCATATCAACATCATTATCCAATTTTTCTTCTTATCATCCAACTTTTTGATGGGGAATTTATAGCCATTGCACCACATAGCCTTGTGGTGTTTCAATTGCAATATGCCCCACACATAAAAATTTCATATTTGTCAATGAATAAACATGATATTTAGACTTAGTAAAATTTATAAAAGAAACACACCATGACCTAGATTAATAGAATGGAAAATAATTGAAACATGATGTGGGTGAATAATATGATTTCCTGTTTATATTTTAAACCATATGCTAAATCAATTTCCCTCTGATTAAGGTTATTATCTTGGTTACGATGATATTATTCAAGCAAAGTAGCCACCCCTTCCCATGTTAACCTACCATTACATTGTATATTACATAGATATATCCATACTTTCATCCAATCAAGGTTATTTGCGATGTATAAATGTAGTGCATCCCACTCTCGACCAATTGTATGGAAAAAGAATAAAAATTAGTAATTAGAGTAAATATTAAATAATAATTGATCATGGAAGATAAATAAAACTTAAATAAGTACAATATAGAAACAAATCAATATTAATGCAAAGTATTATAGATCTCTACCATCTAATTACCTTTCACTTTCCTCATTCTACCTTTCTCGACCAAGACCTCCCCTTCAAATTTGTTAATGGAAGTGAGATCCCAAATCTGAGGAACCTTCATGATTTTTTCTACTAATTTAGGAATATACTGACTAATATACACCAAGGATTGATATACCATATATCCCTCCACCATAGATCCCTCAGGACGTGCTCGTTGTCTAACGAAAGACTTCAATGAATTCAAGTGCCTCTCCACCATCCATATTGACCTTGTGTGTACAAGTCCACACATTTCAATCTCCTCAACTTGGTGTATGTGGTAGTGTTCTTGTGCATTGAAAAATGTTGGAGCTAGATACTTTTTCATTTTGTACATTAGCCAAGGAATTTCTCTCCTCCAATATTTTATATATTATTTATGGATTTATTTAGATGACAACCACCTACACATGATATAACAAATCAAATCATAGGTTTCAACATCATTGTATATATATACATTGAAAGTAAAACAAATTTCAACAAGTTGAGCAACAAAAATTTTTCATATATATCATTAATATTTACCTCATGTATTTTCCAAGATCATATATAACTTGTTTTACATTGTTGTCAAAGCTGTCAGGTAGAGATAGAGGTAGAACATACTATAACAATCATTAATTTTTAGGAAAATAAAACCATATTATAATACTAAAAAGTCGTATATTTACTAGTATAGAAATGTACATCCAAAATAATTACCTTAATGAAGGTATGCTAGTCATGAGTTTTCACCCCACCAAATTCACCTTTCTTTGTTAAGATATTCTTTATGTTTGAAGCAAATCCCATGGGAAATTCAATTTTCCGAATGACCTATTTTACAACATTTCTTTCCTACTCTGTAAATAATCATGGAATACTATTTCGATGTACTCCATTGCTATTTGAATCAATCACATTTTGTAGTGCATGATTGGCTTCTTGAATGTCAATATAAATTTTGAAATTTTTTTCTTTGTCACTCCTTCCATGTACAATTCTCCACAATGTTTATGTTACATTCTCCCTGGTATGCATTGTATAAAATAAATGAGCCATTTGTAGGTGCTCCTTGTATGGAAACCTATTGAATTGTATAGGGTAACTTTTCATTCCTCGTGGACGCCCATTAATGCCTTGACGACATTTATGAAAAACAATTAATGGGATTACAACAATAATTGTTAGATACAATAAACAAAATTCGATAGAAATTAAAATAGTAAAATATTACTACATATGTAGACACATATACTAAATTCTTACCTTGATAGTTTAATCTATTATATTCCAACTTCCATAGGTGAGGTGTCATTCTTCATGGTTTTATTCCAGCCTCTTCTTTCAAATTGAAAATATGTTTTTTTGTAGTTCAATACGTATGGTTATTAGGGAGGAAGTGCCTATACTCATCAAATAATTCATTTCCTATACTTATTGAACTATGTGATTTCATCCTAGGACCAAAAACTTGACATGCAAATTTACCCTTTGTTTGAAGACTTGTAAGATTATATGGATTAGTGTCAGTGTTATTTATATAACGAGGAATTGATATTTAAGAAGAATGCATCATATTATCATAAAATTATATATACTATTAAATTCCATCAGTATGTTACATACCACAAAAATGTGTTAGCCTTGTGGCATCATGAATTGTCTAGGTAAGTATTCCATGGAATTGAAATTGCCTTTTCGATATTGGACTAGAGATGTTGTACATAGTGATGCCATCCCATAACTTTAGTAGCTCATCGACAGGAGGCTCAATATATACATTCATATATTTCACTTGGTACTTACCTAATTGGGTGAAAGTACACATAATTACTACCTTGTATATATATAAGTAATTATGCAATGAATAAGAAAAATGAAATACAACATTCAAACCAATTTTGTAAACAAATACCTGGAACAATAATTGCCAACATTGTGTGCTCCATCTTTATTGAATTCCAAGGAGGAAGGTTATTGTTTATAACAAAAATATGCCACAATGAGTAAATAGATGTAGTCTCACCAAATGGATGGACATCGTCAACTGCCAATGAAAACCTAACATTACTAGGTTCTTCTTTAAAAATTGGCCATCTTTCTTTGATGTTCCTAAATGCAGAGCTATCTGTAGGAATTCGAAGAACGCCATCTTCACTTTTGTGTCATGCATGGTAATCCATAAACTATGCAATGATTTGGCACCCAAACAATCGTTGAAAACGTGGAATTATCAGAATATGACAAAGAACCTTGTGAGACACCTTTTTAATAACTTGATCAATTTAATATCTATTGATTTGACATTGCGGGCATTTCGTTTTTGATGCATATTGTACATAATATATAATATGATCATTCAGACATGCATTAATATCCCGATACTCCATTCCAATATATTTCATAATGACACACATCTCTCGGTACGTGCGAGGTAAATTATTTGACGGTGGTAAGAAAAATTCACCTGGCATTCTACAACATTAAAAAAAAAACTAGTTAATGTAAATAATAGTAATACAAAATATTGCATCCTTAATTTACACATTAATTGACACTAAAAATAGAGAAAAATAAAGTCAACCTTATGTATAATATGTGATGAATTATATTACATAACTTAGGATCTATGTGACATAAGTTCTTGACAAACCATTCAATACCTTCAAGTTAACCAAAAAAGTTATAGCAGAGAGAATATTTGTTCTTGAGCCTTCATAAAGGGGTTTTTATTCCTTCTCAAGCAGAGGTACATCATAAATATCATCATCATTTTCCTCATCGATAGGAGAAAATATTTCATGCATCAATATATTTGTCCCATCATCCACAACAACATTATTGGTGTCATCTTCTTCCATAGGATTGACGTGATCTTCAATATTCATACCGTCTTACATATCTTCTACAATAGTATTTCTACTACTACTTGGAATATATTTATCTAGTGATAAAAACCTGGGAGGATTTATAACAAAAAATCAATAACAGTAATGCATATAAAAAAATTAAAACAAAAGAAAAATTTATAAATATAATCAATACAAAGATATATAATGAATAACTTACCATGGGATGAAATGTATGCCCCCCTTCACAATTCCCATACGTAAAACAATGTATTTCAATTGTTTTCCTTACAAGTATTCTTCTTTTAAAGCCCCTGCATTGATTGAAAGGGAAATGGAATTTCCCATTAATACCGACCAATGTCTCCCATGCAACCCTTAACCTAGAAATTGCTCTTTGACTCTCTTCAGGTGTTTGCATTGGGATTTCCTATATTTTCAAAAAAATCCACTAAAGGAATATACATACATTAATATATGAATTATATATTCTTACGATACAAATATCATCAAATTATATTGACCCCATATCTACTAGAGAATTAATCCATTTTCATCATAGATTTATTAAAGGTTTATAACAATAATCAATAGTTAATCAACAAATCAAAACGATACATTTTTACCACATAAGTTCCAAAGCTTGTCTATAAGAAAGTAATAAAATCAAACAATAAAAGAGAAGTACACCAAGACAAATTGTATAGTAATCAAATTGAATTGAGTAGACATGTTCATACCTATTTCCTAGGGAAATTTTTTTGTCCCCAAATGAAAGAGGGTCTAAGGATTAGGGATCTAATCTAGGTATTTAAAAAAAAGAGACAAAATAATATTAAAAATGTGTAACCTTCAAAGTACAAAATCAGAGCAATGCAGATCGAGAATTGGACTTAAGGCAACTAGCACATATCAAAAAGACTAATAAATCATGCAATGAGCAATGAGCAATGATCATAAAAATCTTTTATAACTGTCACACCTGCAACAAAATTGTCGAAAATACTAACCTTCATTGATCTTCGGATGAAAGTTGACCATGTCAAAGTTTCCAAGTCAGTGAATTCAATGCATGTTAAACCATTTTCAAATGGGTAGGCATCCTCAAGGTTCATCAATAGATGAATGAACTATCCTTTAGGTTCTTCGAAAGATCGACGGGGATAGATGTTCTTCGGAAGGCTGACGTTCATCGGGGCACCCAGGAAAATAAAAATATTAAAATTTTAATAATTTCCAACAATATGATTGAATTTATCCTTATCATTGGAAGTTTTTGTCGAATTTTGACCCCATATGTAGTAGTTTTATGGCTTAATCAACGTTTTATGTCACCACAATCTCTTTTAATCTCCATGCCTAGAATAAATTTTGTAGCACCAAGATCCTTCTTTTCAAACTTAGAGGATAACTGGCCTCCTTATTGTTCCCTATTAGCAACATATCAACATCATAGAATACTACATAAATAAAGTCATCACTAACTTGCTTAGAATGCACATAGTGATCAACTTTTCTTCTCACAAATCCGAATCCAAGTATGGAAGTATTGAACTTTCGATACCACATTCTTGGGGACTTTTTAATCCATATAGGGAAATTTTCAATGTGCAAACCAACTCTTTCTTACCCTTCACTATGAACCCTTAAATTGTTTTTAGGAAGAAAAAGACAACAAAAATCCAATGGAGGTCAATTTCGCAACAAGAGAAAACATATCACCAAAATCAATTCTCTTCACATGTGAATATCCTTTTGTTACCAAGTGAGCCTTGTACTTATACAATCTTCCTTTTTCATTGAGCTTCTTCTTACTCACCCATTTTTTTTAGACTAGGAGAGTTGGTAATTGGAAAGAGTGACCTAGGCTAGGCCCATGATCAAATCCATTAGCTTCCACTATACCCCCTAGGATATATGCAATGAGAAACACGTCACATTAATCAACATATCCTAGCTCAACCTACAAATGAGACATCTCGAGACATTGTAAGAGACATCCCTATCATTGGGTCACCTACCCTTTCATCCAATCCACTTTGAGCCAACATGTTGTTGGGGATTGAACCTAGGTTTGGGAGGTTGAAAAGTTTCCTCCCAACCAATCAAGCTAGTACTTGTTGATTTCTTAAACACACATTCACTCCAATAGGATTCCATTTCTTCAACCACAACCTTCTTCCATAATTTACCTTCCTTAGAATCAAATGTCTCTCTAATAATTCTAGGATCATCATCAATAGAAGATAAAATAAAGCTAGGATGAAAATTAGGTGGAATATTCCTTTTCATTTGTGTTCTTACTCAAATAGATCTCCTCAAGACCAAGGTCTATGGTTCTTCCTCTTCATTTGATTCATCTTACTCATCCTCATCCCTTAAGTCAAATTCTTCATTCTTTGGATCAAACTATATTTTCTCTAGTTTCTCTTGGTCCATATTCATGTTTGTCAATATTTTTAACGTCTCCAAAGATGACATCACGACTATAAATAATCATCCTCGTTACTGTGTTCCAAAGTTTGTAGCCTTTTACTCCATTTTTATAAACAATTTATATGTTTTTTTTTTTTTTTCTAGATTATCAAACTTGATCATTATCTCCTTGGAAACATGAACATAAGAATCACAACCAAAAAATTTCAGATATTCAAGACATGGTTTCTTACCAGTCCATGCCTCATGAGTAGTCTTATATGTTATTGCACAAATTGTAGGTTGGGAAAATCCCAACCCAATCCACAAGATGGCGAGAACTACAAGAATACCTACCCATTGTCACCTTAGATAGGTATTCCCCTCGCTTTAGTGAAGGAAAAATCCTACACAAGGGGGGAATATTGGGTGGCCCTGGGGGGATTTAGACATAGGATAGAGAGATAATGAGAGGAACCTATTAGATCAATGATGGAAGAGGAACGAGAGCTTGGAAATGAGTCTTGTGAATGGATAAAAGTTTCCAAAGACTTAAGTACTTGCACCAAAGTGTTAAACCTGCCTGAGACAAGACAAATGATCGAGATACAAGATCAAAGATCAAAGGGAAAAGAAAGTGAATATTTCTGTCCTAAATTACAGCAGTAAACAAATGTATATATCAACAATGAACTTAATGATTTACCACATAAATAACCATAAAATCATTAAATATTGATTGGGTAATGAAGCACTAAACAAGTAGATGAATCCCTAATAGTTTAGCACAAGTTTTGATGGTGAATTAGGGATACAAAAGGATGTTTTCAGAGATTTTTTCAAATAATCCAAATGGATGTAGCAAACATTTGCTACAACAACAACGTTTAACCCAAGAAACTAGCAAAAAACTTTCCCAACAATAGTCAATATCAAGTAGATAAACAATAGCAACTTGCCAACTATTTTCAATGATAAAAGAATGAGAAATTAAGCTTGAAAGAGAGAGTTTGCAGCAGCCCCAATGGTTGTAGTGTAAGTTTGTAACAACAACAAAATAACCTTGACCTATCAAGATTCCCTAGTGGCTCAAGCAAGCTATTAAGGAAAATAATTGATTCCACTTCAAACAAATTCAATATCTTGTAAAATTGCGCATTCCAATGCAAGTAATTTATTTCTCCAATGAAAAAAATGATTAGTGCCTTGCCAATGGGTTATGGAGTCTTGGGTTTAAAGCTAGGTTTTCAACTCCTCTATGGGTGTAAGCCCTTTTACTTCCTAGAGTATGTAATACCTAGAAGGGTAAATCTAGGAGGGTGTACACCCTTGTACTTCTCCTAGAGACCCTTGAAAAATGATTTATCCAATAAAAATTAAAATGAACTTGGTGGAGGGTGTATTCCCTTATACTCCTCTAAGGGTTTTAAGACAAGAATAACTTGAAATAATAAGAAATTACTAATTATTGCAGAAAATTCCTTACAAATTTCAATGCTAGCAAGACAAAACCCTAGTTTACCAAGAAATATTATCCAAATGCCAAGAAAAACCTCCAAGAGGAGTAAAACACCACTTTATATCCACACTAGGAAAGATAGCATCCAAAATATTGCACAAGAGAGACAAACCCCCCTTAATAGCCCCTTTACAATTAAAAATTATATTTTAACATGAAAAGGAAACTCTAGAAGGTGACGTCATGCCCTTAAGGGGTGGCATTTTGACTCTTTTGACAAATCATTGAGTGCTTTGAGGAAGGATTGGGCTTCCAAAGGCCATGTGCCATCATGTTGCGCATCCTCCATAAATACACCTTCAAAACTTCACCATTGTCATCAAAACCCTATCCCCATCAAGATGTCAAGCCCAAAAGTGCAGTGCTTTAGCCTCCAAAGGAAAATTGTTGGGCTAGTAGGGGCTAGATGAGGTCCTCCAAGGTACTCTCTCAAGCCTTCAAAGGCATTGTTTGTCATCCAGAGTGCCCCAAGGTGTGGGTTATGGAATCCATATATGGGTTTCCTACCCCAAGCAAGGCCCAAGCTATGCTTGTTCCTTCAAAATTGTCCACCAAGCAAAGTCCTGCAAAGACAAATGAGTGCGGCCTCAAAGGGTCTCAAGTCAAAGGAATCATAACAAGTAAAATGACATTTAATACAAGAGCCACCTAAATGTTTTCATCAAACTACCTTATCAAATTAAATACCTTATGCAATTTTTCAAGTTTAGGTATGGGAGGGTTGACAAGGTGACCTATTGGGTGAGTCATTCCTTAAGTCAAGGAGTGTTTCCCACGTGGACCACTCTCTAAGTCATGTAAAGAAAATGAAATGGATGGGGGAAACACTTTTGGGCATGGGGTTCATGACATACAAGGGTTTTTATTGTCTCATCTATGGGTGTCTTTGTAGAGGGTGTTTTGCACCTTCGTTTTCAATGCATATTTTTTCCAAGCCCATTTATTTGTCATTAATTAATTAAAATCCAGAAAAATTGGGTACTCCAAATGGGTAACATAAAACTTGGGAGGTAGTACCACAATGTCACTTGAAGGGAGAGGTACATGGAGTTCCATAGGTATAAATCAAAGGTTGTAATGCACTTGTGTATATCCCTCAACAAGTGGGACGTCTATATAATATGAAATTGTTTCTTGTAGGTCTTTGATTTTTTAGGAGAAATGTTTCATTGTTCTCAAGACCTCTTTGGGTGAGCATTTGGAAGGTTATGGTTTGGATTTTATATTTTTCTAGCCACATTCCCTATGGGCCTTGATCCCCTTCTTCCCATAAAATGAGGTACAATCCCTTCTTGGGTCAGTACACCTGAAAATCCCAAAAGATAAGGAGGTGAAAAGGATGAAGTGTGAAAAATGATAAGTATGATCAGGAATGGCACGATGAGTCGTCAAGGGGACCTCCCAGTAGAAAACCCATCCCCAAGGGTGACCACTTACTAGGGCATAATGTCAACCACCAAGGTGAAACATGGCAAAGAGCACAATTTCCAAGCATACGTTCTATAATCAAAAGCAACTTTAAATGCAACATACTCAAATGCCTTGCATATTAAAGTGACACTTACAACAATACTTGAGTTGTACCTCATGGAGAAAGACCCAATTCCTTCTGATAGCAAGATGTTGAGGTGAATGCCATCATGACGAATCAAGGATGTGTGGTGGTGAATTGGGTCTTTGTCTATGCATGTGGGCACTGTCAATGATCTGTCTCTTGATACTCCATGTTTGCAATGGGCCTAGAGACATCATCTCCTTAGTTATCCCTAGAAATTGGGGATAACATCTATCTCCTACTTTGGGACATGTGCTCATCATAGAGTACATGATAACCTCAACATATCTTGTTTAGACATGTGCCTACACTGAAATATCAAACCATAAAATATAGGGTGGCTCACTCACCCTTTGTCCATGTAATCAAAAATCCAAAATTTACAACTAATCTAGAAAATAAAATTTGGCATTTTTCATATAATATGATGAAAGAAAAACTATGTAAATCAATAATGCAAGTAGAGAAAAATGAAAATCAGAAATGAAATGAAATTAAACTACCATGAGAAATCAAGATGCAAATGTAAGAAATCAAGATGACCTGCCTACTTACCTGGGGCCTGGGGCCCTGAATATTAGGTGATAGGTGATGTTAGGTGAAGTCATAAAACCAATGTGACCAATTTCTAAGAATCTCACCCAAGTGATTCCCCCTGTGCTTAATTATAAAACATATCAAGGACAATTTAAGCACCTAATAATCATGGATATGAAAAAGCATATAATCAATCATAAAAGGGAAATCATGGAGATGGGTGGGATGGAGGAGCTACTGCTGGAAATAGAAACCACAAGCCTGATTGTAACACACCCAACCCCTTAAATACCTTTTTAGGGATGGAGCATCAAAAATTTGCTTTCCTCCATTATATTGAATCCTCTTCTCGAGGTCTCCATCACCTTCTGCTTGTTAAGAGCTTTGCAACCATTGTCTCCATGCTCAAATTCGAGCTCTGGATTGGAATTTATGCCCTTTCAAATTTCTATGAGCTTCATTGGTCCATCTCATTTGTACTATCCCAAGGTTCCCTGAAGTTCCGGAGCTTTCTAGCGCTCCTACATCTATGGTGGAAATCCATCCACCATTAAATCCATCGACGAGACTTCATCCTCATTTAACGTACAAGGTTACGGGAATTCGACGCTCGGAATTTCAACACTGAACACCCATTTTATTTCTATGTGCATATCCTCCAGAGTCCCGAAATCCAAAGCTCCTGAAGGGTCCTAAATTCTTGCCACATGGATCTAGTCTTCGACCCTTTCAACTTATCTAAAATACTACACCCCAAACCCCTGGAGTTCTGAATTCCCGGACTCCTGAAGGGTCCACCCTTACACACGATGATGCATTAAATACATAGGAAAGTACAATTGGGTCCCGAGTACTTTTCTCGCTATTAGGCCAAGCTAGTATGTGCCATGGGGGATGACACGCAACAAGGCAGAGATGACATATGGACCCATCAATGGGTGACATGTGTCACGTTCTAATGGGCACATAGGGTCTACGAAAAGAACGAATCAAGGTGACATGTGACACATCGAATGTGGGTCCACGTCACCTAGGTGACGTCAGCATGCCACATCACTCTAGACAGATAGCCTTCCAACGCTCCTTAGATCCCATGGTTGAGGTGTGTCCACGTAGATCCAGAGATCTGCGGCCTCTGTTACTTCATAACTTCGACATTCAGGGGTTCTGCCGTGTAACTTCCTCTTTGCTCTTGAAATGGTCAACGTCGGGATGACCACTGTCTAGATCTTATAGTCATGGGAGATCCCAAAGTGTCCCCGGATCTACGATCTGTGTCACTTTGCGAGTTCGACATTCGGGGGTTTTACCCGCTTAATAATCATTTTTTCCCAGAGTAAGACTTCGCCGAAGTACTACACATGAATCCTTCCACTCGTGGATCGACCAACTGTGAGGGGTTCTCAATGGAGTCCCCAGATCAATGGCTCACAACTCTAACTTAGGGGTCCCTTGGTATTAGTATTAGGACACTCCTATAGGGACACCTACCAGCCCGAAACTCATTGTCAAGATACGTGGCACATGCCTCAGGTCATCGACATCTCTTTTCTCTTCCATAAATCCGCCACACATGGCATCACCATTGCTCGACATGTGGACCCCCACATGCTCCTGAGATGATACACGCATCCCAATGATCAAATCACTGAGAGGGATCTTGAAGGATCCAAATATTGACGACCCACAATACTTTGCAACTTCAACATTTAGAGGTTTTAGTGTTATAATGACTTTTTTCTCCCAAAACGGTCAGCATCGAACTAACCACGTGGTAGATTCAACTGTCAAGGGAGATCCCGAATACCATTAGATCTATGGCTCGCGTTACTTCGCGACCGAGAAGATTATTGGGTTTTAGCAAGGGGACAAATCCCACGATTACGAGTAAATGACTTCCAGCCATCATTCATTCATCCAGTTACCGGTCCTACAGGTCGCCTTCGATGCATTTGGACGTATAGTTTTTATTCGCTTCGGAGTCCAGATGTTCGAAGTCCCGAACCACGTAGCTCATTTTTGAGTGTAGCGAAGGGTTCCATGGACTTGGTCCTATGGAACTTTGTCAAGATCCATAGGTTACACCCTTTAACTCTTATCCAAGATTAGGATTAAGGCCATGGGATGAGCCCGTGGTCACTTGGACAACGAGTTTGAAGGGAACACCCTCCAATTCATAGAACTTAAGTTTTAAAATAGGGAGGGGTATTTTCGAACCAACCCAGAGGCCAAACTTGTCATCTGACATCCATACAAATGCAATGGCTTACAGAAGAGAAATTAGGCATTATAATCATTAATTTCACGGGAATCACAATTAATCACAATCACAAACATTCAAATCATGCATTTCAATTCAAGTGCACAGGGAAAACAAAATACTTATCTATTACAGTCGATCATCGACCAACTGACTGTGGGTGTTCTCCTTTCCACCCAACCATAGGCTCAGAGGCATTCATTCGTAGCACTCTTTCCACCCCCATGCCAAGCCATGATATCACTAGGGAACTTTTGTAGTTTCTCAGAGATTCTCTCTCTTTGCCACAACAACTCTTACAATTCCTTAGAGACTCTCTCTCTCTGTCACAGACTCTTCGAGTTTTATCAGATGCTCCCTCAACATCAAGCTCGTGATCTTCTTCTCAGGTCATGTTTTTCGAAAATTCTCAGAGATCCTTTCTCTTGTTCTCTCTAGTAACCATAACAACTTATCAATCTTCCATTTCTTCTTCTTAGCTGGAGAACCCCGCACTCTCTTCCTCTTTTATTCTACATATTTGGGTCGCGCATTCCCCTCGATGTGTCTCCTTCTTGTATACCTTCATGTTTATTCTTGCAATCCTTTCCCCTCCTCAGGAATGTTCTGGAGCTGTCATATTCATTCTATCAAAAGGAAACTCGGGTCAGTCTGGGCCTATAGGAAAAACTTCCCTCTGTGGTACTTCAGGATGACGATTTTCTGTCTCCCCAGCCAAACCCTCCATGCTTCCATTCATCAGAGTAGACATACCCTCCATGCTTCCATTCATTGGGGTAGTTAATTTTTCAACCACTAGTCCTTTTCTTATTAACTAATTTCTGCTTGGGATCGGGATGAGGCTTATTTTTTTAGCAAGGAGAAATTTGGGTCATTTTAACATAATGAACCCTCTCCACAGTTTCCTCACTCTTTTCCTCTAGTGATACCATGGCCAGTACTTCAAGGCTTCACCCCCATATTCATTCGTTGGAAATCTAAACAAAAATACATTTACATTGTAAACATGCCATAACATGGTAATCATAATTAATGATTAATTACAAGCTTGGGGAAACAAGGGTGTTACAATCCCCTCCCCCTTAAAAGGATCATCATCCTCGATGTTCTTTCTTAGTAACACATGTCATGCCATTGTCATTTAGCTACTTTAGAAATATTGATCCTCTTTATTGGTCAGGTCCTTTCCAGACTCTTGGCCTTCGTCACCTGCCTTCAACAATCTTGGACAATAAGCATATTAATCACAATTTCATGCAGAAACATTTTATTGTTTTGCAAAATTCAAGAGAAAATTTTCAAAATCTAGCACAATACTTATCTGTTCAGTTTGTGGATATGCATCCACATGGTTGTCTTGTTATCTTGGCTCATTTTTTTTCCTGGACATACCCATTGTGTGCATGATCCCAATCAATAGTTTATAATAATTATTAAAGTCTACTCTTCCTTGCAGTCACTCACGCTCTAGGCCCAGGATCATGCATCCATTTCTCTTCTATACAGTCCCTTGGGTGATCCATATTTCCTTGCCAAGGCTTTCTCGCACAGGAAGAGTTCTAAATACTTCATTGAGCCTTACAGTTGAGGCATCCCTCAGACTTGCTCGGTTGAGGCATCCCTCTAGCTTGTGTTTCCACATCACAACATATACTAGGGTGATCATGGATTACCACAGGGTTATCTTGTCTCAACAATATCCTTTTTCATGCTTTCTAGCTTGACAACCTTCACCTGTCCTTCCTAGACAAATCTTTTTTTTTTCTTTTTCATCTCACTTGTATCACATGTATACATAAATTATAAGATACTATCATCTATTTCAAATTTAGAATTTTATTGTGAATCTGTTACCCACAAATTTCCACATTTCACATTTATTTTCAGATCTATTCCGCATAGGAACCATATTTTCCGGTATGGGACCTTCCTTCCCATAGCAGTTTAGCTCAACAAGCAATTGGTCTTCCTTATGGGCTTACAACACTGCCATATACAAGACCCATTTCTTCCTGCAATTTCAACATTCCTCAGCCAAACAATTTTTTAGTTTTCATGCACATTATATTTTCAAACGATGCATACTAACAGTCCAAGTCATTCTCACCTATTCAAGGGTACAACGCAAAAGGAAATATCATTATTTACATGTGCATCCTTTCAACATGCCAAATTTTTCTAATTTCAATTCAAATATCAAATGACTTTAATCAGTGTGTCAATCTCCATGGCCACATCCATACCCAATGTACCCCTTACATTGGTTTTAATTTTTCCACACTCATGGAAATCACCTTTTCATGGTGTGTTGGAGCTCATCCAACCTCTTCACCATAAGGTTTAATCATTCTCGTTCATTATTGTAGCAGGGTTGTGTTTCTTGCTACAGGATGATCATGATCCCAAATAAATACATATGAAAATAAAAGTTTCCCTTGAATGCACCCAAGCATTCTTCCTTCAGTAGTAACCAGGGTGCCAACACTCATGACCACCCAAATTTTCCTTTCTTTATAAACTACACAATTCAAGTGGAGTAGTGGAAGGTCCTCCTTCCTCGATGGAAATACATTGCATGCCCTCTCATGCAAACATGCATTTCCTCAGTGCATTCCATGCAATGTGATAACTATGAGCACCTTCATTCCCAATCTTCCTAGATTGGTTATCGTACCCATGGTACTCTTTACTCCTACATTTTCTTGCAAGGAGTATAACTGATATTTGGATGGAATAGAATTCCTCTCTCTATTATTCGAGTTCTTTTCCTGAATCATACCCTATTTGGGTATCAATGGAATACAACAAACACTCAAAATTTATTTGCATATAGTTAAGATAATGAAATATTTTCAGAAGGGTTTCCTACCAAATTCCTTCATACCTTATGCCACATAGGTATGAACATTTGTATACCTACTATGAATGCTAGCACCCTCTCTGATATTACCCCATCAATGGTGATCTATGGGGACTTTTAAAGTCCCTTCAACAATATTTTAATGACAACCTTCTCATAGTCGTCCTTTGCTTGAGGTTGCCCATCATTGACAATTGTCTTTCTCAACAGCTCCAATTTATTTTTACACATGAAATACACCAAAAATATATTAGTCATCATGTAGACAAAAATTCTTGTATCATATCCTTCAAATCAATAAAACATTTTTTAGATATGTCCCAACACATCTTTATGCACTTCATCGCATTATCTTTAATGTTTCCAAGATTGAAACAAAAACAATTCTCAATTGTTTCTGCAGTCATACAATCATCATCACTATGATGTCAAAAAATTTACTTTTATTAGTAAATCAATCTCTCGTGCCAGAGAAATACAATAACCAACAAGGAATGGGTCAAGGAACTCTTCCCTCATCCAACTCTTTCTACACATCCCTGGACTTCCAGTCCAACTGAGTTATTTTCCAAGGCCTCACTGCCTTTACCTATCATGGCTTAACCAAGCCCATCCATTTAAATATGATTATTTTTCCATTCTCCCTTTTTC
>ML780593.1:82004-92777 GCA_009831015.1 Picea engelmannii
TGTATGATTGATTGATGACACATGACGAAATCTTGATAATTATTTAAAAGGCATAAAATTGTTTAAGCTTATAAACAACTGATTCACCCCCCCTCTCAGTTGTTCTAGTATTTCCAACACAAACCATCCAACACCACCAAACACTATCCCTCCAAGTATGATGTCATTCCCTAGGAGATGTTGTTTTGAGCCTCCAAGGAAAAACATTAGGTGAAAAGGGAGGTTGGTATCATTCTCCAAGGTGTTCTCTGATGAATCCAAAGGAAACTTTAATCTCCCATGTGTCCAAAGAGAAGGGGGTGCATCATCCAACATGTGGATTTCAAGCCCCAAATGAAGGTCCAAGTGACCTTGTTCCTTCATGATCAAACTTTCACCTGTCAAGGTCCTGCAAAGGCAAACAAGTACGCCCACCAAGGGTCCAAAAGTCACAATATCATTACAAATAATCCATATCTAATAAAATAACCACTCGAACATGTGCATCAAATTCCCCCTTTTCAAAATAAAAAATTCTCAAAGACCTTATACAATTTGCCAAATTTAGATATGGGAGAGGTGTCATAATTCCCTATTAGGTGAACCAATCCTCAAGTAGGGTATGTTTCCAAGGAGAAAAATTTCTAATTCATATAATGAATGTGCGGTGGATGGGATTAGACTTGTAGGTATGGGGTTTCATGATATACAAGGGCTCGTTTTGTCTCATTTATGGGCTCCTTTGTTGAGGGCTAGCCACACCATTTTCCTCTTTTTGTTTTTTAAGGCACATTTTACCAAGCCTTTTGTTAGCCATTCACTTTGCATGTGTCACCAAGTTGAAGACAATAAGGAACACTAAAAAGGAAATGCATAACCCACATATGCTCTACCTTGGTTCACATGCTTTTCCAATTTGAAGACAATAAGGGCACTAAAAAGGAAATGCATAGCCCACAAACACTCTACCTTGGAAAGTTTCAATAATTGATTATTTATTTATTTTGTGGGTCCCTTAATTTTTTTATAAGTGTTTCATTTCTTTCGGGATCCTAGGATGAGCCTTTATTGCATGATGTTTTTGCTAGGGCACCTCCAAGCCTAATGGCCCATTCTTCCCATGAAATGAGGTATATTCCCTTCTTGGCTCAATAAGCCCGATAACCTAAAAGGTTGGGAGACGAAGGGGAAGAAGTGATGGAATGTGGAAATAATGAGTGGCAATGGTACAATGACCATTCAAGGAGACTCCCTGGTAGCAACCCTTTCCTTAAGGATGGTCACTTACTAGTAAATCATGACACTCACCAATGTGAAATAGGGAAAAAGGAATAACTTCCAATCAAATGTTTTCAAAATCAAGAAAGATCCTTTTCAACATGTTTAAATGCTTTAAATATGAAAATGAGACTTACCAAAATACCGAACTTGTTATCTCATGAAGCAAGACTTGTTGTCCTCTGTGGGCCAAGATGGGTGTGGTGGATGGTGGTGTGTGGTATGATAGGGGCCCATTATTTCTCATTTTCCACTATATACTCCATGTCTGCTACTCGAGGGCCTCAAGATATCATATCCTTAGTTATCCCTAGAAATGGGGGATAACATATGGCTCCTACTCGGGGGCATGTACTCATCGTAGAGTGCACAAGAACTTGAGAATATCCTAGTAATACATGTTCTTACACACATTGAAACAAAAAAACTATTGGATATTGAGGGTGGCTCACTCACCTTTTATACATATGATCAAAAATCTAAAATTTCAACTAATATTTAAAAGAAAATTTTGCCTTTTTTTTTCAAAAATTTTAAACTAACATGCAATATGATGAAAGCAAATGCAATAATGCAAGTAGAGAAAAATGAAAAATGAGATATGGCATGCAAATATAAGTAAATTCAACTAAACTATCATGAGCAAGCAAATGCATATGAAAGGGAAAGAAAATGACCTACCTACTTACCTAGGGCCTGAGCCCTAAAGAAGTCAAGTTCCTCGGATGTAGGGTCAGAGAAGAGACCCATCAACCAGTAAGGTAATATTTGTCCCATCCATGGTAGACAAGTAGTATTTTCATTTCTTCGAATTCTTATGGATGATGTAAGGGACAAGCCATAAAACCTTGTTCCTTTCATCATACTTGGGCTCATCTCTCTTCTTGTCCCACATGAGTGCAAGGCTCCCTTCACTAAAGTTAATGTAAGGTATGTTTTCAATGTAAGGATGTGAAGGCGGTTTTTCCTTGACCATATATTTGATATCTTTTTCTCGCTCTTTATCTTTATTAGCTTCATATTTATTGATTATTTTTATGGATGCTAGTTCTTTCCCTTGGAATTATGAAAGCATCTCTTTGTATCTATCTGTCCTTGTAAGTAGTGTGTCTATGAAATATTATTTCACAAAAGGAAAATTCCTAGGGTCATGCTCAATGATTTGTCGAAGCACATGCAACTCACAATCAATGTGATAATCAGGGTGATTCAGATCCATCACATGCTTATTGACTACTTATCAACTATACAGAATCTCAAATGTGCCATCCCCCATGGGAATATGTCCATGAGTAAGATCCATGCTAAGGAAACCTCCCAAGGTGACAACCCAAATTTTTGACAAAAGCATGCCCCAAGCATCTGGAACATCAATCACCACTATGTTCATAATGAAGTTGATATGAGGAAAATCATGCAAATACACCTCCAAATATTCTATGAGACCATATACTTTCACCTTCTTTGAATCAATGTTGCATAAATTTCCATATGGGTGGGTTGTATTAAAACCAATTTGTTCCATTACCTTCAAAGACATCACATTTGTTGAATCCATAGAATCCAACACACAGTTATTCAATCAGAGACCATTCACACCCAATGAAAGATAGAATGGAGGGTTTTCATCTCTTTGTTTTCCATGATACATGGAGTGCAAAATTACAAGAGGATATTTTGCCTCATATCGTACCTTCAACACCTTCAAAACTTATCTTATTACATATGGTATCTTTCACATCTCCACTACATGCATTAGCATGCTCATCTTCCCCATCACTGTCAACACATCTATATTCAATTGAATTTATTCATTGGATGGCATGGGTTTTGGGAGCAGGTTGTGCATCGATGGTGGAGGAGGCGGAGGCACTTATTTTATGGGTTGAGGTGGATCCTCTTTTTCTTTCGGTGAAGGCTCTGGAGTTGGTGGTGGAGGAACTGGAAATCTATTTCTTCTTGCATATATAAGAATTTATTTCTTCCTTAACTCATTTTTGGTATTCTCATCTAGTTGATTTAGTGCTTTGAGATACCCTTTTCTAGCACCCCTTTTCCTGACCTCCTCAATTTACTCTAGTGTAATTTGCACATACTCGTTGTCTTGAAGAGAAAATATTATATCAATGAAATTCATCTGATCTGTAGAGCCTAAACCTTCTTCCTTTGTCTGTCTTGGGCACTCATTTTCTGAATGTGATTCATTACAAGAAAAACACCATGGAAATTATTTTTTATTGACCATTCCAACTATATTCAATGTGTCAAGAGCCTTTTCCTCCTATTTAGGCCTTGAGGCCTTTCCTTCCAACCTGTGTTTGGTTGTCTAAAACCCGAGGTCTTGGAGTAGACTGATTTCTCTCCAATGTTTCCAATTTGTTCATAATTTGATTCTGACTTTGGACAAATTGATTATTCATCTGATCAAACTTTTGAACTAGGAGAGTGATTGGGTATGGTGCAGTGCCTGTTGCAGTCTTTTTTTTTTCTTCCACCTCAACATGAGGAAAATGAAAGGGCTCAATCCTTGATCTGATGATATTTTCCTTGATCTGTTTGCTATATTCTTTGGCCTTTTTGAAAGTATCAAGTGCTTTATCCTTGAGGATAAAGGAAAATTGTCCTTCAAAAGCACTCATGTAGAGGAAACGAGTGACTATTTTTGGTGGATGTAGGTCATTCAGGATTTAATCATACAGTTGATCAAATCTAGTATCAAACTGTTTCACTCTTTCATTTTCTTTTTTCTTGATTTGATTGAACTGTGTTAATAACATTCCACTGTCTTTCTTGGTTTATCACCTACTTGTAAATAATTTAGTGAAATCATCATAAGATGCCAAATGATCATTAGGTAGTCCTCTGAATGATCTCTGGGCATATTCATCAAGAGACATGGCTAATATCCTCATCACAATTTCTTCATGTTTCACAACTTCATTCAACAAGGCCACACCTATTGCATATAGGTGGTCTTCTAGCATAACCACATTGTTTCCAATGAATTTTGGAAACCATTTATGAGTCTACTTTGGATTTGTATCGGGGTAATCAAATATGGAGTCCAAGTTCAATGGTTTGAAAATGTTTTTAGACCAAGAGTGAGCCATTGTGTTTAGGGGAAGGAAACCTTCGAACAAGGTTTTTTATAATAGGGGAGTTATGAGGAAGTCTTCTTCGGTAAACCTTAGAAGAATTGAATCTTACTGGGGGAAGGGATGGTGGAGTTTCCAAATGAGCTTTATGCAGGGCTTATCAAGAATATAAAGGGAACTTCCCTCAAATTGATTCACCAAGAAAGATATGGGTAAATGATTTGGGATCAAATCTTGCCAACGTGTCATTAGGTATCGATAGAGGATTCAAAATCCTCCCCAGCAATGGTGCCAAAATGTTATCACACAATTTGTATGTAGCATCCCTAGCATCCAACTAGGCTATGACACATAATTTTTTTTGAAATGTATACAAATAAAAACATATACACATGAAAACTCTTATGGAACTTTATATATAAAACTTAAAACAGACAAATACATTATGTAAATGCACAGATTCATACAGAATAATAATAACAATACACATGCAACACATAGGAAAAACCCATAAAAATAAACACATAAATAATAATGCAACATGTAATTTAACACACAATTGATACTTATCTTGGTAAAAATATCACCAACTACATGCAAACCTTCCATGAACCTCCCATCCTTAGATCGCACTGCTCATCACTCTCAACAGTGGGTCACCCCCGAGCTGGGACTAAACTCCACCCAGGTAAAGGGATTCCTAACCAAGCCGATGTATCTCAGACATCATGAAAGACTCTATCACAGGTTCCAACTCAAACTAACAGCCTACAGTCCCTCATTCCCCACATGCTTGTCCCACCTCAAGAAGTGTGCCCCTTCTCTGCTCAACAATATTTCTGTTGCCCCACTTCCTTTCTGGGGCTTCAACAACAAGTCAGACATGAAGTCTTAGAGCCCTATAGCTGCAATTTGGCACCTTCGGGAAATCAATTCTCAACAATTCTCTCACTTAGAGAGAATTTCTCATGAGCCTGACAACCCGCCTCTTTAGTCCAACTCCTAAGCTAACCAGGTACATGTACAAGTATAGGTACAAATATAGGTATAGGTAAGGGTACAAATACATAAAATTACAGAGGAAAACCGAAATGAGTGAGTGAACGATGATGGAATGAATGAATGGAAAATGAACTAAGTCCAAACTATGTGAATGCATATTCCCAAGTTGACACTTGTCATGTTGAGAGCTACTTTGGTCCACTTGTCCCCATCCTTAGAACTTAGGATAAAATAATTATCCATACTTTATACTTTAAGGAATATTAATATAATATTCATTTTTGGCTTAAGATCCCTATCTTAGCCCCTTATCCTTAACTTGTATCTCCCTCCTTTCCCTAACTAGTGGAGTTTAGTCCCCCATACTCTTTTATCATGGTCGGTCTACACACAACAATGTATTATATTAATGATAAGACATATACAAAAATAGGCTCATTGGCCTTTAGCATCTAGGCTCTTTAGCCTAATTCAACACATAATCCTCCTAGCTTATAATAACTGCCTCACCAGCCTATGAAACACAACATATACACAAAGGCTCCTTGGCCTCAAAATCACGCGCACTTAAGTTTGTTGCGCCCGGTATCCTGGAATGTGCACACTTCATCATTTTAGTGCACAGTACATGTGCGCACTATACCATGGAAGGTGCATGCAAAATTATATCAATGACTCACCAAATTAAGTACATTTGCATTTACATTTACAATTGGGGTCCGGCCTAGGGGTATTACATTCCCCTCCCCTTATTTATGCATTGTCCTCAGTGCAATATATACACATATACAACCAAAATTTCAAAAATCCTAAAAAATATGCAGATATTCTGCCCGCATAGCATCTTCATGTTCCCAAGTTGCATCCTCAAGACTGTACCAGTTCCATTGGACCTTTACAAGATCTGTGACTCAATTTAGGAGTTGTTTGATTTTTCGATCCAGAATGTGTACTGAATGTACTTGGAAAGCGCCTTCTTGCTCCACCTGAATCACATTCCAATCAATAACATGATTAGCATCAGGTATATTTTCTTAAGCAATGATACATGAAATACATTATGAATGGTCATTGATGTAGGCAAGTCGAGCATGTATGTTTCAAGCCCAATCCTCTCTGGGATTTCAAACGATCGATAATAGCGAGCTTCCAACTTTTAACAATTTCCCAACTTCTGGGAACTTTTGTTGGCCTTGAATTTCAAGAATACATGGTCCCCCACTTTAAATTCCCTGTGATTTTTTCCCTTATCAACATAGATTTCCTGCCTGTCTTGGGAAGCCTTTAAATTATGTTTTATTTTCAACATTTTCTCTTCCATTTCCCTCATTAATTATGGCCCAACTACTGCTCTATCTACTGGGTTGTCCCAACTTACCAGTGTGTTGCACCTTCTGTCATAAAGTGCATCAAATGGGCTCATCTTTAGAGATGCTTGGTACCCATTGTTATAATGAAACTTTACTAAGTGTAGGTAGTCTTCCTACTTTGATGTTTTATCCATCACATACATCCTCAACATATCCTCATTCACTTGATTCAACCTCTCTATTTTTCCATATGATTCTGGATGATAAGCTATACTAAAATTCAAATTTGTTCCAAATCCCTTAAATAATCCTTTCTGTCAGACACAATTGTCTTGGGTATACCATGTAATCGAGCAATTTATCTCATATAAACATCATCAATGTTGGCTTCCTTGTGAGTGAGATTTACTGGAATAAAATGGGCAACTTTAGTAAACTTATCCATCACTACCATAATAGAATCATGTTGTTTGTTTGTTCATGGTATTTTGGTGATGAAATCCATGGTTAAAACTTCCCATTTCCACTCAGGAATGGATAATGGTTGTAGCAAACAAGCTAGGTGTCTATTCTCATCCTTTACCTTTTGACACTCCAAACATTTGGCAATAAAATCAACTACTTATTTCTTCACTCCTGGCCAATAATATTGTCTCTTGACAACTGCAATAGTTTTCTGATAACCTGGGTGCCCAATATAAGGTACATTATGCATTTCTCTCAATATCAGATTTTTCAATTCATGGGAATTTGGTACATAAATTATGCCCATGTATATGATAATCTCATCATTTTCTAGCTTACAGTCTTCAATTTTTTGTTGCAAAATACCTTGTTGTAATTTTGCCACTAATTCCTTGTATTGCAAATATAATTGTGCATCCTCTATGATTTTTTCTTTCAAATATGATTTGTACATGATTATGGTTGTAGCATGCAACTCATGCACTCTTCTGCTGAGTGCATCAACCACTTTGTTCTATTTCCCTTTGATATGCTTTATATCAAATTCATATTCACTAAGAAATTATAACCACCTTCTTTGCCTAGAATTTAGAGTTGGTTGATCAAATAAATATTTCATACCATTGTGGTATGTCCTTAGCTTGAACCTTTTCCCCATGAGGTAGTGCCTCCACTTCCTCAAGGCATGCACTATGGCTGCCAACTCCAAATCATGATTGGCATAGTGCCTTTCATGCTCCTTCAACTTCCTTAATTCATAACATACAACAAACCCATTTTGATTGAGGACTCCACCAAGTCCTTCTTTACATGCATTTGTGCACACAATGAAGTCTTCATTTGGATCTTCAATCCTCAAATTGGAGCACTGGTTAATAATTGCTTCAAGTGTTGGAAACTCTTTTCACAATCCAATGTACATTGAAACTTCACACCCTTCTTTTGAAAGGAAGTAATTGGGTGTGAAAACTTTGAGAATCCTTTAATAAATATCCTATAGTAGCTTGCAAAGCCCATGAATGATCCAACCTCTATCACATTCTTTGGCATTGACCATCCTCTAATGGATTCTATCTTCTCAGGATCCACTGTTATCTCTTCCCCTGAAATGACATTCCCCAAATAATGAAGTTGCTTCTGATAAAATGAGCACTTGTTCAATTTGGCATACAACAGATTCTCCCTTAATACTTTTAATACCATCCTCAAGTGTTGTTCATGCTCTTCCTATGACTTAGAATATATAATAATTTCATCTAAAAATACAATGACAAACTTATCTAAGTATTCTCTGAAAATACCATTCATTAAACACATGAAGACAACTGGTGCATTTGATAACCCAAATGGCACCACTGTGAACTCATAATGACCATACCTTGTTCAGAAAGTAGTCTTGTTGATGTCTTCTTCTTTAATTATTACTTGATGATAAACTGACCTAAGATCAATCTTGGATAATATTTTTGCATCTTTCAACTGATCAAAGAGGTCATCAATCCTTGGCAAAGGATACTTATTATTCACAGTTACCTTGTTCAATTTCCTAAAGTCAATGCAAAGTCTGAATGTTCCATCCTTTTTCTTCACAAATAAAACTGGGGCACCCCACGGTGGCACACTCTGGCGTATATACCTCTTCTGCATGAGCTCTTCAAGTTGCATTTGCAACTCCTTCAATTATGGTGTACTCATCCTGTATGGAGTCTTGGATACTGGAGTTTCTCCATGCATCAAATTTGTGGAGAAATCAATGTCTCTTTTAGGGGGTAATCTTTGTATTTCCTTAAAGACATCTTCAAACTCTTTTAGGACTGCATAATATTCAATATTTGACACCTTATCTTTAGGTGTCTCTTCCATATGTGCTGCAAATATTCGACACCCTTTTCTGTAACATTTCTTCAGCTGCAATGCTGGAATTTCTCTGATGGTTACTACCCTAGGAATTCCCTGCATTGTCCTTAGGTTCCCTTCCTCATCCAAGCAAGTAAATTCCTTGTTATGAAAGTCTAGGATAGCATGATGTTGGTCCAACCAATCCATCCCAGTTAGACAGTCATAGGAACCTAAAGGAAAGATGTTTAAATATGCCCTAGTGTTCAATCCATTTATGTCCATAGGACATGACTTAACCATCTCATTAACTTTTATTTTGGCTATGGTATCTAGATGCACCAACCAAGATTTTTCATGCTTGCTTCTTGGAAAATGCAAACTTTCCACCATCTTAGGACCTATATAACTATGACTTGTTACAGGTATGAACTAACTGAGAGGGGGGGGGGTGAATCAGTTAGTGTAGGTTATTAACAATTTCCCTTATTTTAACTTTGAATCAATAATTCTTAGTGGCAGTGAGTCTTTACTGTGAAATTCAGAGTTATGAACATAAAGCAGATAGCATAAAGAAAAGCAATCACACACAACATTCACTCACAAGTATGAGACAAATTTTTCAAGAGGAAACCCAACCAGGGAAAAAACCTCGTCTTCTTAGGATGTTAAGCAAGCTCCAACTACGTTACATCTCATCTTTTATGAGCACCAACTCATAGAGGCTACAACCTCTGATTGCCAGCACCAACTGGTTGAGAGCACCAACTCCCACAGAATCTCAGCACCCACTGGGTGGAAGCACCGACTTCCTTTTTTTTCTTCAGCACCAACTGAGTGAAGGCACCAACCTTCAGAGTCCTTTCTGTTGATCTACTTTGCATTCTTCATTGTCTCTGATCTGCTGCTCTGCTTCACTATCCTCTGCAGCCCATTCTCAGCTTCTTCACCTGTCATGCAGAATCTCCTCTTCCTTTTCTCACATTCATAGATCTCTCTCTCTCTCACTTCAACAACACCTCCAATCTCTTTCTCAGCGCATTATATTGTTTTTCCACATGCAGAGGTTTTCCTTGCTTTTCTCAACTCCAACTGCAGTTTTCCTTTTTTTTTCTTTCTTTCTTCTGCTTTTCACATGCCATCATTCTCCCTGATTTTCTGAACTGGCTCTTTGCATGCCTCCTCTACGCATGCCACATCATGCAACATTGTGTTCTTTCTGTCTTAACAGCCAGTCTAATTTTAGACTGAAAGTCCTTCCACCGTTCAGAGTGATTAGAGAAACCCAACTGGAAAAATCTTCCAGACTTGTCAAAGCAGATGAAGGACCCCCGCAAAACTATGGATTTAACAATGTTAAGCTCCGTTGGTTGTGCATTATATCCATTTGATGCTGGCCACACCAATCGCGTTGTGAATGGCATCATTCGCGTGTTTCTTAAAGAAAACGATTGGTAACTGCTGCTGCTAGTCATGGCCGTGGCTAAGGCGTGTGTTTTTATCAGCGAAGATCCCCATGGGCGAAGGATGAACTGGAATGCCAAATGGGTCGCATCTATCTTTGCCATTGCCTCTGTTTCTGTTTCAATGGGGGCGCTTGAATCGATTTGAGCTTTCCTTCAAACATTTCAAATGGGTTTATTGCTCAAATGGGTTTATTCCCTCTTTTTTTCTTGAAACATTTCAAATGGGTTTATTCCCTCCTTTTTCCTTGAATAACCTAACGCAATGGGTCTCCTTTTGTAGAACAATTCAGAACCCAATCTCAACATCCCCACTTGGATAACCTAACGAAAAGGGTCTCCTCT
>ML780593.1:121116-230846 GCA_009831015.1 Picea engelmannii
CATATTATCTTCTAAGAGATAGATATACAAGATATGTACAGAGACTATGCAAACAAGATATGTACAAGAACTAAGAAGAGTATTGTTACCTTGTCTTTAGAGGAAGAAGTTTGTTTCATCCTGCTTAGTCTTCTTTGAGGGTTTCCTTTCTTCGGCAACTGATGCTTTGTGTGTCTCCTTCCTTTTCTTTAGCTCCGGACAATGATTCTTGTAGTGACCATATTTTCGACAGTTGAATCATTGTATTTCTGACACATCCTTCTTTTGATTTGGCTTCTTTCCAAACTTCCTTTTGTTCCTAAAATTCTTGAATCTTGTTGTGAAGGCTTGATCATCGTATTTCTTTTCAGGTTTCTCTTTTGCACTATTCCTTGATTCTTCTAGTTCCTTCTATGAGATGATCTCTTCAATAGCTTGTAGTTGATCTCTTAACTGAGAGATCCTCACAAAGTATGATGTTATGTTGTCGTCAGCATTCATCTTCATGTCACAGAGTTGATTCTTCAGACTCATTACGTGTCCAATGTTTTTTACTGAGAAGAGGTTTGTTAGGGCATCATACATCTTCTTTGATGAGCCAATATGGGAGATGTAGGGTATAAAGTGGTCTTTTATAGAATCCACTATGATACTCATGGCATTGATGTCACCGTCTTTGAACTTCTCCATAACTGCAACATTTTGTGGTTTCTTCTCTTTTTCTTCTTCAAACTCTGGTTTCACAATCTTTCCTTTCACGATATCCAACAATTTATTCTTGGCAAGGATGAGGTCAATCCTTTTCTTCCACGCTCTAAAGTTAGAAGCTCCATATAACTTGTTTTCTGACTTCATAGAGTAAGTCATGGTTTCCTTGACCTGGCCAACCCTAGATTTGACCAGAAACTCAAACTTGGCGTCTTAGCTTGCTAAGAGTACCAAGAGGTGCACTAAGCTAGGGTGCACTAGTCTATCCAGAAATTAGGTCAATCCCTTCACTTAAGGTGTTTCAATGAGAGGGTTAGGGTTTCTACAACTGCACCTGCTAGTAACCCTAGCAACAATGCTTTGGTGACTGCTCCTGCTAGAAACCCTAGTGACAGTTCTTTAATAATCTTAATATCCTTGTGCCTATGCTCCCTTCCAATGGTTAGACTGAATGAAGGAGGTGTGGGCCCATAACCTGTTAGAATATGATGGATGTGCTTATTTTACCATAGAAAATATCACTATTGTCACCCAACCATAGGCTGAAGCCACCCTCTAAACACCTTAACCTCGATAGAGAATCATTTCGAAAGAAAACCCTAGGCAAGATAGCCAAACAAAGGGTAGCACATCTTTCTCCAAGGATAGCACACCAAACAAGAGCTGATCAGATAGTCCAATCCATAACCAAGAGATAGTCCAAGCCATAACGAAATATGCTAGCTGTAGCAGCTGCAACAATATATCTTCTCCAGACTTACATACAAAACTGGCCAACTGCAGTGTGCTCTACAGTTCTGAGAATGCTAGCCAGAATGAAGATTGGCCTCCTATATTTATACTAACTCTAGCAGACTGCCAGGGTCAACTTGTCATTTTGGGTACTAATTTACTCAGTATATATTATTTCTTCTAGCCAACTTCTTCTCTTGGAGGCTAATAACCTAATACCAATTATCCTCTTGAGTCGACTTGTCTTCTAGGGTTATTAGCCAACTCATTAGAGTTTCTTCTTGCTTCCGAGAATATTCTATTCTCATCATGTTTACACGTGGAGGTAAATACATCCCACAACTACCGTAATATTAACATCATATTCATAGATTTGATCAGAAATATGATCAGAATAAGTCTCATGAAGTTCCACAACTAGTGGCGGTGGAGATGGAGGTGTGGACTACTCTGGAAGTACCTGTGAAGGACCCTCTTCAAACTTAGCACTCCTTTGAATGAATAGTGTATCTAAAGTAATATATAATAACTTGTATCCCTTCACTCCCTTTGGATATCCAAAAAAAATACACTCCTTACTCTGAGCTTCCATAGCTTTCCTCCTATTGGAAGGGATCATTGCCCATGCACAAGAACCAAAAATTATGAATTGAGTGACTTACGGTTTCTTCCCACTCCAAGCCCTATATGGAGTGACTACCTTGACTGATTTATGAGGAAATCTATTCTGAATTTAGGCTGCACAGTTGATAGCTTCAGCCCCTAACTTTGTAGGTAGTGCTCTAGCCTACAACATATAGTTGGCCATCTCTTTCAATGTCATGTTCTTTCTCTCTGCTACCCCATTCTATTGTGGAGTATATGAAACTGTGTGTTGGAACTCTATACCTTATTCTGAACAAAGATGCTCAACATCCTTATTCACACACTCTCCTCCATTGTCTATACAAATCTTCTTAATCCTCGTTTTTGTTTGGTTCTCAACTAGATGCTTGAAATCTTTAAGACACTCAAAGACCTCAAATTTTAATTTGATAAAGTAGACCCATGTATAACTAAAAAAATCATCAATGAAAGTAAGAACATGCTTATCTTTATTGATCAATGGGTGTGGGAAAGGACATGTAATGTCACTATGAACCAACTCTAGAAGTGATGATTCCCTCCATGATTTACTTGTGTTGAAATTATCCTTAGGATGTTTGCCTAGTATGAATCCCTAGAAAACTCCATCTGTGTACTAAATGTGGGGTAATCCATCTACCATTCTACCCTTACTAAGATGATATAAATATTTAAAATTCAAATGCCCAAACATCTCATGCCACAACCCTCTTCATTAGAATGTTTTATAAGAGATACATAATCAAATTTATGAGTGAAGTGAGAGAAGGTGTACAACCTGGAATGGTGATTAACCTCACCAACGACAATTTTTGAACCATATGACAAGTTAAAAATAATAATTGAGTATGGATTAAACTCCACCTTCTTCCCTGAACCTGAATGGGCAATTTGATAAATGGAGAGAAGATTCACTGAAAGCTTCGGAACATGAAGTAAATCCTGAAAGAATCCATGGTCTAAATTAACTCTACCCCTACCGCACACCTATGCAGAAGAATCATTTCCCATAAGATTAGTGGTCTGGAACAAGTCTCCAAGTATGAGAAAAGTCTATCCGATGATTCTATGTGATGGGTAGCCCTTGAATCAAGCACCCAAGAATTAGGAGAATATGAAATAGCAAGTAATGCATGACCATTTCCTCTTTCTGATGATGGATTTTTCCTTTCATTATCTGGAATACAATCCTCAAGGTGATGTTGCTCAAGTGTTTGTGCCATGAGATCTATGGTATTTTTCATGCAATAACTCTCAGGATGGAACCCCCTGTTACAATAGGAACACTTTGTATTCTCCTTTCCTTTGTATTCCTTGGAACTCAAACTCTCATTTGTGGAATTTTTTTACCTTCCTTCTTGTTCTCTTGGTCCTTCTTACCCTTGTTCTTCTGCTTATTCTTCTTTGAACTTCATTGAGTTGTAAGAGCATGGAGCTTGGAATTCTTAAGTGCCCCTATTTGGATGACATTTTTTTGCTCATGGATAAGTAACTCCATGAAATAATATAGGGATGGAATCTTCCATGTATACCCCATAGCTAACCTGGTAGTATGAAAAGAACAAGTGTAGACATAATCCTTTGGTCCTAGTTTTGTTAGAATTGAAAAGATTAATTGTTCATCTTCCTTATCAATTCCTCAAGCCTTAACATGAGAAAGCAAAGTATTAAACTTACAAAAGTAGTCTTGTAGGGTCTTTAAATCTCTTGGATTTAATGCATGTAGATCATTCTCCAGCTGATGACCTCTTAAATCGTCTTTCTTTCCTAGCAAATCCTTCAACTTTGTCCAAACATCATTAGGAGTCTTGCAAGTATCGACATGAAAGAGGAGATCTGGAGAGATGCTTAAGCACAATATCCCATAGGCTTCATCCATTCTATTGAAGTATTTTTATTTCTCTATAGCTGAAGTAGGCTCGACCTCAATCCCCATAGTGATACTATACAAACCCTTGCTTCAAATTAGAAGATCTATCTTGGGCTTCCACTCAAAGTAGTTGAAGGGTGTCAAGATCATTGAAGGAGATGGTTTATCCATATTTCTCTATGGGTTGTCCAATATGATCTATAAACCTTCAATAAAAGTGAATACTCCCTCACAATAATGGCTCTCATACCATGTATCATTAAACCACAATCAAGAACTAATTGTGAGAAGGAAATACTACACTAGCTAATTGAAAAAGTGAGAGAGGAGAGAGAAAAATTGAATCATTCTTCACACATAAGAGACTAAGAAACCAACTCTAATCACAATGTATTAATCCTTGATAATGAGTACAATATATAGGACTCTCCACATGAGGATTAATGCACAATAGGTTGGGATTTTTATGTGCATGCTCAAGTAAAAATGTAACTTCTTCCAATAGCAACAATTAACTAAAGTCAAAAGTTGTTAATAATAAGAAAATGGCAAAAATATAGGTGCGAACTTAATGAGAAATCTACATGAAGTCAACATGCATTCCATAATAGAAAAAATCTCCTAGAATAAGACTAGAGTCCAAGAATGAAACTAAAGTCCTAACTGAGTGACAATTTGCTAATTATGGAAAGTCAATAAATACGTGAAGTGAGTTAACTCCAAGTATTATATGGGTAATGCACACTTCCCTAGGAGGCTAATATTATTACTAAAGTGCGCTCTATAGCCATGAAATAGGAAATGTCTCTTAAAATTAAGGAAATAGGAATTATCTCCTAAAAAACAGGAATTTGCCTAATGGTGGCTAAAAAATAAGAATTGGCCTAATGGTAGTTAAAAAATAGGAATTTTCCTAATGGTGGTTTATGAGCCCATGGTTTTGGAAACCCATGGTATTTTCCCATGGCATTACTTACCGGATAAAAATAAACCTGCTATAAATAGAAGTCCTCCTAAATAATAAGAAAAATGGAAAAAATGAATATGTCACTAAATATATAGTTGAACATATACCCCAACATAAATAACATTAAAACACATTCTAACAATTAATAAATTAATTAAAAAAAAAAATGAAAAATATGAGAAAATTCAATACATGGCTTCACTCCGATATTGGAAAAATTAAATATACCATGAACTTGAAAAAAGTTCTAAGAGGATAGTAGAGAGAAAATAATAACCTTTTCTTTTGAATTTATAGTGTAAAACAAGGATGTTGAATGACATTAATGTTTTATTATGAGTTTGTCAATTTGGTGTCATTTTGATAAATATAATACATGAGTCGACCATATAGTATATAATATCAAACGCTATTATATTGTTCACTATATCGACCGACATATTATATTAAATTGACCAATATGGTAATTATACTGATCAATATATTATACAATATTAACATATATTGTAGATAATATCCATTAATATTGTAAAGATTGTTATAATTTCAATTAATATTATATAAATTTTTATAATGGAAATCAATATTACATATTGTATCGGTTGATATAGAATAAAAAAAATTGATTGTTATTTTTTATAATATTGATCGATATGTTTCTGTTTTTATTTTTGTGAATATATTGATTGATACAATTTCAATCTTTATGACATTGATCAAAATATATTCAAATGACATTATATATATGGTAGTACACGATCAAATGATATATTGATACATAAGTGATCTTACGTGGATCGTGATCCTAGAAATTCAGATTTGAGTCTAATGACATACATAAATTCTCTTTGCAAAATGGGAAAATGACATGGATGAAGTGGATCATGCATGGATCAACATCACGTTGATAATAGGACTAGAATGTATCAAATTTGATGAGTTCAATAATAAGCACATATGTTTCACACATACATAGATGGATATGGGTTACATGTCAACAAATCACGCATCCTATTTGTGTGGAATGCACATTTCAATGGTTTGGGATTAAATATCATGCATATTATGTCCAATGACATCATGTTGGTCAACATTGTCTTAGTGGGTTGAGGGAGTGAAATCACATCTTTATTTTTAAAAAATATTTCTAGATTATCTTACATGAACCTTAGCTATTTCACCTTGAACCATGTAGGGTCAAGCTTTGAAATTAGGGTTGTGGTCACCCTGTCCATGACGAAGGGTGTGATAGAAGCCATTGTGGACAGTGTGGGAGCATTATTTGGGATTGAATTATTAACATCCTTAGCTACTTTGGGTAATATTCTTTAGTGTAAAAGATTAGTATCTTAAAAAAAATATAGATATACCTTGGTTCACTCCATTGGAGGGGGAAGTTTTGTTGATGTGGAGGAGGAGGTCATCCCTCCATTTTGAGAGCCACCATCGTGCTCCATAAGAGGTTGCTTCATGTGTACCTTTTGTTTTAAGTTTTCATGAATAACCATTGGTTTGGGAAAATTCAATTTACAATTGTACCATTCTATTTCCCTAACGAGTTCGAAAGTATTATGGGCTCTTTATATATGTTGAAAGAAACAAACATAAACTTATGGTTCTACCCCTCTGCAATTTTTTATGATTTTGATAGTGCACAACTCTCATACTTAAGAGAAAATCTTAGTCACATGGTTTATTTGAGGTTTCATAGTAAGTTATTCACCCACATTCAAAATGTTGTGTACCCTTAATAGGCACCCACTTATGAATCAAAATTTATCATTATATTACTAGTGCCAATTTAGTAGAACCCTTAAATGTCATGAGAGAAAAAAGGAAGATTGCAGTAATTAGGAGGGTTGAGGTGAAATGCACCTCAGTTACCCCATACTATATTATTCCCTAGAGCTAAAACCCTTCACCCACATAGGTTTAAATCATATCACCAACATTGGAAAAAAATCATGCAAAGAAAACCCTTGGAATCTAATATACACTCCCCATTGCTCCCCCTCACACTACCATGGGCTTGATTTCAAAGAGCTCCAAAAGATACATAGAAAAAGATGTAAAATCTATATATCAAACTTGAGGTTTGATGAATCTAAATGGGCTTTGATGAATATGGCAACAAAAGAATTTCAAGATCACAAGGTTCTCATGGTTTACATGTTTAACTATACAAGGAATAAAACTTATAAGAACTCATATAAATTTGGTTGCAAAAACCTTCACTGTGAAGCTCTAAAGTTCTTTGCAAGGGCCCCATTCTTAAAATGAGGTTAAATATAATTGATAGTGCACTAAATTTGCATGGTTTATGGCATTGGATATACCACTCATGTTGTTAGTAAATGTACAAAAATACATGGTACCATGTGATATTAACATCAAAGAATTGTACCATTGAACTCCAAATAACACACTAACGTTGCCTACATGAGTTTGTACACCTATCCATGCACAATGTACATCCAACAACTAGAACACATGAAACTTCAAAGGCACTATGAATGATATTTAACATTCACTCCAATGTTGTAAGTACCTTTTTCCTTAACATATGTCACTTGGAAACTTAGGCCTTTTATTTAATAGCTATTTTATTTTTCCCATGTTCACTTTTGTTTTGCAAAGGTTGAATCTACATGCCAACACATTCGATAAATGGGATCCATAAAGTGGAAGTGTAACACACCAAACCCCCTAACCTCTATTAGGATTGTGAGATGTACCAATTTTCTCATTTTTCCTTTCTCAAAAACTGTCTATATTTATTCCTTCTAAATTTTGATTTTGATTCCATATTCCAGTTCTTCTCATTGAGAGCTTTCCAACGACTATAAACGTGCTCAAAATCAAGCTCGGGATCAAAATTTATGGCCTCCTAAATTTTTTAGGCCTTCATTGGAAAAAATCACCACAACTCCATGTGGCTTCACATCATCTGAAAAATTCTACGATGCTCCATCTGGCGTTGACATGGATGTAGACATGGCATCATCCCACCATCCCATCGAGACTCTCTGCTCACCAGGCCCCTGGCTCTTCCACTCTCAATCACTTCGACGTCTTCGGTATCTAATATGCCAGGGCATCAACCCATCAGGGAACTGACTCACTAAGGAAACCTTACACTCACTCAAGGTTTGAGAGTCAATTTGGTGATCGAGTTGGGACCCAAAACACATGGCCCTATCATAACCTTCCACCTAGCTTGACATGTGGTACCACGCGACTCAATAGGGAAATCTACCACAAGACTCTAAATTACCTTGACACATGACACAATATCCACTTGACACATGAACCAACCACCGTGTGACCCATCATTACTGAGCATAAGGTTTCTCCACTCAGATGTTGACACATGCCCATTGTGCATTGGCTTGATTAGGTCATCTAACTTCATCGACACGTGATATCATCTGCTCACAATTAAAAAGGGTGAGCGTCAGAACCCTTCCCAAAACCATGCCCCACCGGGCCATCGGGCTCACTGGGCCACTGACCCACCATGACGACATGAGGGAAGGATGACTTTCAAATCTTTCAGGGTTCCTAAGAAATGGCAGAACCTTTTCTCGGAACCATACCCCACTGTGCACTAGGAGATTGGGATTTCACAAGGAAACACAGACTTGGAAAACTTTCAGGGGTTCGGTGCTCCGACACCCCGGGGCATTGACTCCCTCCTGAGCTTAATTACAATATCAACGATTGAGGTTCTTCATTGCTCAGATATGATGGATAAGGTTCAAGGGAATTAAACCAAAATATCTTCATGCCCATAGAGGCCCACTTTTTCCCCACACAATCAAGTTTCAACCACCATGGTACTATGGTATCCACATTGAGATTCCTCGTCATTGTGATGTCACTTTCTCTCTATCTTCGTTGCAAGAAAAAGGTTGGAACCCTGCCCCATCGGTTTTAGGGTTATCGAAACATCATGAGATGGAAGTGGACATGGAGAACTTTCAATAGTCCAACTAGTTAGGACATAAGTCTTGTATGTTCTAGATGCTCTCCCTAAGGTCCCGAGAGCAATGAAATGATTCTCCATAAAAAATGAAGGACATTTAAAAAATAAAACACATAATTAATAAATGTCCCACTTGATGGGAGAATGCATTTGCGGTGTCTTTTAATTTCCAGTGCATATGGCACTCAATTTGTTCCTAACTTCAAGCGGCAATGTGGTGCTCTTTACTTTCCATTGCACATATCACTCAATGTTTTGGACCATAATAAATTAACAACAATAAAAGGGCTTGGAAAAATGTTGCATTGCAAATGAAGGATGAAACACACCCTCCACAAAGGCACCCATAGATGAGTCAATATGAGCCCTTGATATGTCAAGAACCCCATGCCCAAAAGTCATACCCCCATCCACCTCATACTCATTACATGACTTAGAGGGAATCTTCTTGGGAAACACTCCTTGACTTGGGGATTGATCTACCCAATAGGGCACCATGACAACCCTCTCATACTTAAATTTCGAAAATCTTATAACATCTTTGATTATTTGTTTAGTTTGAAAAGGGGGGATTTAATGTACATGTTTGGATGGTTCCTTTATTAAATGTGGCTTACTTGGCATGATACATGTGACTTGTGGACCCCTGGAGGGAGTACTTGTTTATCTTTGCAGGCCCTTTCCAGGTGAAATCTATCCATGGAGGAAACTATGCCATATTGAGCTTCATGAGGGGTTGAAAGCCCCAAATATGGATGTCATACCCCATAGGATGGGCAGAGGACCCCAGAGAATTTGTGTGCAAAGGATAGAGGATGTTTCCTTTTGAGGAACTTTGACAACATTCCAAGATGACATCATAGCCCTTTGCACTTGGATGTTGGCCTTTGAAAGCCTACAACATCACCTTCTAATCCCTTGATGTCATGTTGAGGATAGGCTTTTTATGGGCTTGATGGTTCTGGAGGTGATGTGATATGGTTTGAAGGAAGGAGATGCATGGCATGACACTCTAGCACATGAGATCTTGACACGTGGTCTTTGGAGGACCAACAATTTGATTTTTTAGGCTCAGTGTCTCATTTCTAGGCCTCGCGTCACCCTTCTAGGGAATGACATCACCCTTTTTAGGGTTTTATCTTATGTAATTTTATTATTTTCAAATTGTAAGGGAAAATAAAGGGGGTCGACCCTCTTTTGATTTTTTGTTGAAAATTTAATGTGGACAAATTGGTTTAGACATCCTCATATAAATAGAGGCCATCTCTTTTTCATTTGAACATCTCGTCTCTTGAGAATTACATAACTCTTGGATTGAAATTTTAGCCCCTTCTGGGAAATTTTCCATCTCTTGTGAAAAATGGATGCTTTATTTGTCTATTGGTGGAAGAAATGCTAGGAACTTCTCTTGAATGCTTGTTCTTGGCAATTTGGTGGAATATCTTTGATAAGTAAGGATTTTGCATGTTATCTCTTGGATTAGGTAAGGAATTTATGCAATTTTGTGTGTTTATTCTTGATTTCAAGGTTATTTGTGTCAAACCCTTGGAGGTGTATAAAGGAATACACCCTCCATCAAAGAATTTATTTCTATTGTTATTGAGAAGGCTTAAGGATTGTTACAAGGAGTAAAAAGGCTTACACCCTTGTAGCAAGACCTTGTTGTTTTATCTACGGTGTAAAAATGCTTACACCCCTAGAAGAGTAATAAACCCTAGCTTAAATTGGTTGTGACCAAGAAATATACTCTATAACCCAATAGATAAGGTACTAATTTACATTGGAGAGTGAATATTGTTGCATTGGTAAATGTAAATTTTGAGATGTTGAATTGTTCAAGTCTAGATTTAAATTTCACATTCTTTAAGCTATCTTTTTCCCTAAGGGCGTATTGATTTGATAATTAATTAAGTTGTTGTAACAATCAATAGGGTTGTAGCAAACTCACGTTCTCTTACTCTTTACTCACTTTTCTACCACTAAAATTCACTTGCAAGTTGTGATAATTGATCTAATGTTTAAGAGTTATTGTTTGTGTAGCTTACTTGCTGATTTTAGTGGATGGAACTCGATGTTGTATAAAATGTTTTTTAAAACCATAAGGCTGTTATAAAACTATGTTGATAACACTCATTAACAACCCTCTCTTGCTATCAAAGTCTTGATTCAAACATTGGAAAATTGTCTATTATTTGCTAGCTTTATTTTTCAACATCACATACTTGATTTTGATAGTTTAATTTGCAGTTGTCATAACTTCTTCACTGTTGTTATATATTTCCATACCGATGAAATTTTGGGACAACAAGGTTTCTTACTGATTCTCCATTGGTTCAGAGTCTCATATCATCATATATTGTCTTGTTTTGGTTTATCTAACATTGTTTTGCAAGTATACAATCTTGGCAACCATTTACCAACTCCAGAGATTCTTTTCCCAAACCTCAAGCCCCACCTTGACCTTGACCTATAGGGATTTGATTCTATCTCCTTTCTTATCCCCCTGCAATCCCCATAGGGTCACCCGGGAAACCTCCCTTGTGTTGGAATTGTTCTTCACTAAAATGAGGGGGACATCTATACAGGTGACAGTGATAGATGTTCCCAATTGTTTCACACACTTGTGGTCTGGGTTGGGATTTTCCCAAACTACAATCTGTGCGATAACATTTTTGGTGTCATTTCTAAGGAGGATTTTGAATCCTTTCCGATCCCATAACGACACTTGGAAAGTCTATCCCAAATATTTTTACCCATAGCTTTCCTGGGGACTCCATTTGAGGGAATTTTCCATGTCACTTTTGATGAACTTCATACAAGTTTATCTAGCAACTTCGTTGAGGAAAATACCCTCTCCTTTTTTGATGAGCTTTGATCTCATCTGGAGAGTCCATTGAAGTGTCATTTAAGACAATATAATTATGGCACCATGGGATGAACCCTTTTCTGGAGCTTACCATATCACAAGAACACTTTTATAGGAGGAATATAAAAAATTTGTTGATGAAGTTGTCAAGCATATGATGAATTTTATAAGGGAATTGTCCTAAGAATATACTAAAGAAAAACTTGATGAAGAACCTCTTAATGAAGAGCAATCCCCTATAGATGAATAGGTTCTTGAAGAATAGATATGTGATGAAATTTACCAAGAAGACCCTGATGAAGTTTCTCATGTTGATGATCTAGACGAGACATTGGAAGATGAAGTTGTCTAGCCTTGTGAAGAAGTAATCAACTCCAATGATACAGGTGAACTCATGGAGCAACCTTCTTATACAGTTGAAAATCATATTGATTATTTCATATGTTTTCGGAAGTGTGGATGGGATATTGATTTTTTCGTTGGTGATCCTATCTACGACATTGAGGGAAACTTCCAAATAATAAATGTGGAAGCCTTTCCTTTGGAAGGTTGTTTTTCATACATGGATGATCAAGGTATTTGGCAGATCAATGATGATATAATCACAAACCTTTTTCATCCACTTGGGTATGTCTTGTTGCATTTCACTTATGTTGATTCCTAGCCATACTATGGGGATCATCCTTTTGAGGACTCAAAACTATTATTTGATTCTAAACCATTTTTTTGCTTGAATTTGGTGGACATGAGGCCCTAGTCATCCCAGAAAAAGTAAAGACTCACACAATCGAGGAACATTTTTTTTATCCTAGGGATATTTACAGGGATTTGCGGATGAAAAGGAAACATTTTTTTAGTAGTAGGATGGTTTCTTTCTCAAGACATGAAACCATCCCTTACCTTTTATCTTCTTCTTCGAGAAGTCGTGCAATTTTCTTTCGATCTCTCATCTCCTCTCAGTTTTCAAGAAGCATTGGTCATGTTAATGAGGAATAAGATGATCCATTGTCTATATGTGGTAGCCCTATTCAAAGATGGGTGGATCAAGCTTGTGGCTATTCTTTCCAGCAAAATTTTATCCTTCCCACCCACCTCCATGACTTGCTTCCTATGACTAATTACATGCTTATTTATGCTCATGATTATGTTTTGCTTGACTTATATTTTTTGTATTACATGCTTAAGAATAGGGAGAGATACCTTGATGAGATGTTGAGCAATTGGTTTCACTGGTTGTATGATTTCACCTGATATCACTAAGCAATTGATCTCTACGGGCCTCAGGCCCCAGGTAAGTAGGTAGGTCATTTGTTTTCTTGCATTTTCATTTGTGTGTTCATCATAGAGTAGTTTCATTTGCTTCATTATTTTTTTTACATATTTTTTTTTATATTTATGCATAGTTTTTGTGAGGCATTTGCTTGAATCATATTGCATGTTAGTTAAAACTTGTTTAAAAAAAATGAAAATTTTATTTTCAGGGAATAGTTGTCAATTTTGGGATTTTGAAGTTTTGATTATATGAACAAAGGGTGAGCAAGCCATCCCTTGATGCTCTAATATATTGCTTGAAGTATGTGTAGGAATAAGTCTTACCAGGAGATGCACAAGTTCTCATGTACTCTATGATAAGCACATGTCCCCGTGTAGTAGCTAGATGTTACCCCCCCCGAGCTAGGGGTAACTAAGGAGATGGTGTCTCAAGGACCGCAGGTTAAAGACATGGAGTTCCAAGAGCCATATGAGCAGACAAATCCCCTCCTCTCACGGTTGACGCTAAAAAACGCAACATAGGGTACCTTCTTGCAAATGATTGCAAACGCCTTATTATTTAATTATATTTAATAATATACTAATAGGTGGGACCCCGTGTGTGACTTATGTGACTATGACGGAGAAGCGACACTTACATTTCATGTGTTTATTCCTTGGTTGCGACACAAACTCTACAATTTATTTGCTTTAAACCGTTGTCAAAATAATTGTTACAGGACGAAATGGGAAAGGTGACTAAAAAGGAAACAATGTTATCTAAATTATCTCTCACAAAGTGTGACTATGTTTCCTTTGAATGGATGAGGAATCTACACTCCAGTTTTAATTTTTATATTTTATATGGTGTATGGTTTAGTTGGGTGATCACCTTGACCCTTGCTACAAGTGTTGCATTGTAAGTTGGGTTTGATTTAATTACCACTAGCAAAGTTTTATTATATGTGAAATGGGAATAATGGCAAGGGTTGGCCCATTTGCAAAATTGGAACATTGGAAAACTATGGTATAGTCAACTTGTATTAAGTTGATTTGGATGTTAATGGTCAATAAATGGTATAGTGGGCCTGCTCATACTGGCCATTAATGAAAAAGTGAATGTAGAAGCAATGTGCAGTAAATGCACATCACTCTAACTCACCGCGAGCCTGCCACCCTAGTCATTTTTCATTTTCTCTTGTTGGTTGTTGTTGCTCTGCTTTGCTCAGTCGTGGAGGAGGTATACATGCTAATCTTTTCTCCTTAGCAATTTTTTATACAGGTGTGGACTTTTCTTTCTTTTCCATCCATGAACATTTTCTCTGCTCTTTAATTCAACAATTGGCTCTTGTTTGCTCATGTTCTGTGCATTTCCAAAGTTGTTATATGAATGAATTTGGACTGTGTATTGGTTATTTGTAAGGTTTTGGTTTCCTATGGTGGTTGTATTTGAACCATGGCATTGAAAAAGAGGTGTGGTGTCTTTTATTGTGTATATTTGTTCGCATTTTTGTTATGGAAAAGAATATCGTTGGGAAACTCCCAAGATTGTCTTGCCTCTAGTATCTTGTTTTGGTTTCTCCCCTATTCGACAAGAGCATATCACTGATCCTTACATGTGGGTTATATGGACACTTTGCCTCTCATTTTGGTGATTGGTATTCATGGCTATTGTGCCCGCGCCCTGGTCACTACTCTATGAGTGTTAATGTATATTTTTGTGAAGGATTAAACCTTTCATGCTCCTTCTGGCCAAACCCTCAGTTTTTTAGCCACGTTCTTCTACCACCTTACTATCCATTGTGGCGTATTGAACCCTGTGCATTGGAAATTATCATGGAAATTTGCCGACCCATAATTTGATAAAAGAATTGTTTCTGCTCTTTTGTTTGGCCACAGGTTTGATTTATGGTAGAAGGAATGTTGAACCCACTTATTCATCTGAAGATACAGTCTGTCACAAGAAAAAATATGGGGTCGATGGAAATGTTGCAAAAGTATTGTTAAAATACAACTTGTTGTGTGTTGTTTTCAAATGCGAGGAGCATCTTTATATGAATTATGAAATGCTTGAATGAAGTTTTATGAACCAGAATGCAATAAATTGGAAGGTTTGGATAATTGTGGTTTCGGTCAAATTATTGGTATACACAGGGAACCTTTAGACACTTCATGGGACCCTGTGGGTTTAAAATTTACTGGTGTTGACATTATGGATCATATCATGTCCACTTTGCAATTGTTTGTTGTATTGGTTGTGGTTATTATGATATTTCTCACTCCTCGACTATGTTATATATAAGCAGTGTTATTATTGTTAATTAATTTTTGGGCAATATAAAATTGGTTACTATGTAATGCAATTTCTCAGGAAAATGAGTAGCCTTGGAAAAAAACACCATCTCTAGTTGTTTTCTGAAAAGAATGTTGTTCATTTTTGAAACAGTAAAAGGTTTTGATTATTAATTAACATCGAGGATGGCATTCTTTGATGTATTATTAGAACAATATCTGTGTGAATCCCTTCCATCGTACCATTTTTCACTAAATACAACCCCTTCATGATCCCAATTTTACTTATCCATTTCCTGCTCTGTGATATTTATTTTTAAGAGAAGTCTATATGGAAATGAAGGAAAGTTGACATGGAAGATATTGATGACTGATATTCTCGGATATGTTTTTACATAGTTGATGGTTTTTATTGATTGTTTGAACAATATTCGTAAATTCTTCCCCCTCCATGATGTCACTTTACGCTAAATACAATCCCTCCATATTCCCAATGACCCTATCAATTCAATGTTCTTGTGGCAATTAATAAATGGAATTTTGATGGACGGATTGCATGTGTATTGTAGTAAATTATAGAGCCAACTCTTGATTTATGTAAGCAGAGTCTCATGTATGGGTTATTAATAACTTCACGACTGATTAATTATTTCTACAGGATGAGTTTTTTCAATAGGGGCAGTAATGACCGAAATAATAGAGGCAGAGGTAACTGGCAGCGAGGCCATAGAAGGCCTCAGTTTTCTATTCATTTCGATGTTGATCCATAAGAGTTGAACTAGTTGTTTCAAGATGGGTTTTCTAATTTGGTTTTCCATGGTATCTTGCATCTCTGACCTGACAGACCCCCATTTCAGTCTCCTCATAATTTTCCTGGCATTCTCGTTCCTCCACATGTGTCAATGCAGCCCGAAGTCCCTGCTCATGACAGTTGGAAAGAAATTGTCCACCATATTGTCTCCAACCATCGTGGATGGCCCGTTCTGTCCTTACCTTTACCACCACCAATTAATCCCAATGTTCAAATTGCTCCTATTGTTTCTCTAGTACAATCCTCACACACTAGCAAAAGACTAAAAATCGATATCCTGCAACATCTGCAAGACAAAGGAAAGGTAACAATTTCCCCCTCTATTCTATCCACAGATTCTTCTAAGTTTGTGTCTTCACGCCTCCACCTAAAATATGATTGCTCCCATGTGTTCAACGAAATACATCCCCAAGGGTATAACCAACCAAGGGCCACTCAAGAAAAGTCGGTTGGAGACAGCAGTGAGAAGAGGAAATATGCCTCGCAAAGCAACAAATATGGCTTTTAAAGGTTTTTTATGATTTTCAATGATGGAGACAGTATTTAATAATTTTCAACTTTTGGGGACAACATGCTTTATTTTGGATATTTTTGTGGATAAAATGGATATATTTTTTTTTTGAGGATATGTCCTTAAATTTTGTTGATATTTAAATATTCGATTTAAATGATATCAATGGGAGCTACAAGAGTGTTATATGATCCAAATGATAAAATTTTGTATTTTGTATTTGATGATTGGAAAAAGAATGATGGGAGTCACAAGGGGTCCCACCTATTTAGTAATTATTAACTAGACCCTTATTTATATATTATTATTAATCATTTCTCCCTAAATCAATTAGTTAAGTTAATTTGACTTAACTAAAGAAAGTAGTTGAACTACCTCAACTTATTGAGAAAGAATAAAGGTTCAATGAGAAGACGAGACAAGGGGAGAATAGAAGGAGAAAGACAAGACTAAGGTTTTCTCTTTAGTTATATGAGATAGTTTTAGTTTTCATTCATTTCTGAGTTTACTTGAAAGCCTAATCCTCTTGTTGGCAGCAGGGTCTTAATGAAGGAATCAAGATTCAAAACTGAATCATACTTTTCAGCCGCTTGTTTTAAAGGTGTTTGATTCATCTTTGATAGTCTATGCATTCTTGTTTGTTTATGAATTAATTTCCATCGATGATAAAGGATATCTTGCAGAGTCAAATGGCAACATTTTTGTGGCAAGTTGATCTAGATCATTAATTTCAGTTGTATTTTACTGTTGGGGTCTTTTTGTATGGTTCCCATTGGAGACCTCTAAATCTGACTTTGTTCCATACCCTCCTAGGGGTTTGTAATGAGAAATACACTTTTGTATCTCAGAATGAAATAAATCAAATTAGTGTCCTGTCTCATATATGTGTTTTCATGACTTGGTTCCTCCTTTTGCTTTTGGTCTCCATGTTTACTTTATTGTAAAAGTTGTATACATTCTTGTAGCTTTGTATAAATTTTATTTTTACATTGCAACATATACAAATCATAAAACCATCCTTAATCCTTGTAACTAATACTTGCGGATTGAGTGAATGTTTTGAGGCTATAAACCCCGGGTGACATTCCCAACTATCTTGTCCTAGCCAGGCAAGATCTGAAAATGATTGAGTAAGGTGTTCCATACCTTTTCCTCAACATTTATTTGGCAACCATACTGGGGATATCTTCCATATCTCTCTGGTTGATTGTACTCATGATTATCTTTGAATCTTTCAGGTTTTTTTCGAATACTCTTGACTAGGTTTTCTCATGAAAGTACCTTCTACAAGACATCCTAATATTGAACATGATATTAAAGACAAAATAGCATTTCCATGACGTTATTCAATACTATCCTAGAAACTACTATTACCCGGGTCGATCTTTAACACTCTTGGGCAGTAGTTGAATAAGATATAAGTATCCGTGAACGCTGGGAAGCCAAGCAAAGGAAACCTAGAAACTAGCAGTAACCTCATTTTTCCTAAGTCTTTGGTCTTTGTTTTCATGTCCTCAAATCCTCACATTTATAGAAGAAGAAGAGGATTGTCCCCTGAAGCTACTCCTATCATTGAAATAGGAAGGGGGAAAGCCATTTTGTTGACCCAAGAAATCACTCTAAGGAGGAATTTTTCTGATTCTGTCAGCTCCCCTCTTTCTCCCTTACCCATCACTTTCAAAATGGCATCTGCAGGTGGTGCTAGTGGTGTTGGAGGTGCTTCATCATCCCAACATTCAACCTCATCGGTAATTGGTAGTCTATATAGTCATCAAGTTCCTATACAATCGGCTACCAACCCTACTAAAGTTATAAATAAGTACAAGCTTTTTTCAGTTTGAGGAAGATGATACAACCACCCCATGGCACATATCTTATCCCTTGAATCTAGCGCCTGCTACTAGTCTATTACCCAAGTGTTGTCGTCCTAATACACACTTGCAAACGTGATCAAAGTCCAGCTCACTTAGTGTGTCCTTGGAGGCACGATGCCTAGGTTCACAGTCCACACTGTTACCTTGACTGGAACCTCTTCCTTCTAGGATTACTCCTAGGGAAGCCAAGGGGGGTAGACCCTAGTTACTAGATGTGATTTAACTTTGAAGTTCTAGGAGTTAGTTTTAATTGATTAGAAGTTTGGGGGGGAAGTAGTAACCTATGATGCAAAGGCAGCAAATGCAAGATGCACAAGTACTTATGTTAAGCAAACCCTTCCCTAAGTCAACTAAGACTAATGCCTAAAGGTTGGGCAAGGGGTCAACTAAGTTTAAGGGAGTTTAATTACAAAAGATTACAAGTATTACGAAATTACAATTACTCCACAACAAAGATACAAGTACTTACAATAATAAATGAAGGCTATTACACAATTATGAACAAGGATACAAGTCACAAATGGACAAGATTAACAAGTGTTTAAATGTGAGAATCCAAAAGATATCAAAACATTGAGATCATTCACATAAATCCAAGCATGCCCCAATAACACTTACTCTATTGGACTACTTTTCAATGGAAACCACTAAAGCACTCAAGACTCAACAAGATGATGCCTCCAAATGGGATGCGCTATCTCTTGTTGAATCACACCACAAAGAGCATAAAATGAAAGATATGAAATACTTGAAAGATAAATGCTCAACACAACATGAGAGATTCAACACTTAGAAAACTAAACCATAGACTTGCATGAAAAATAAAAAGATGTATGTGTGCTTGCAAAGTAGATTTCTAAACAACCATAAGATATGTCCTGAAAGAAAGTTGCCTAGAAGGCTAAATGGTTAAGAGTTGCTTAAATATTTTATAAATTTTATTTACCCTTCTAACTAAGTGTCAAACCTTACTCCTCCTCCTCCTCCTATCACCAAATAACTGTCGGATGCTCAAGATAGTAAAGCAATGAGGCCCACCCTAGCTTTCACGGTCAACCCTAAAGTCTGAGTACTTCCTGGAAAGGACACATCCTGTGCGCTGTGAGACAGTCCCCTACCTACACCTTCCGTTGTTTTCCTCAAACCCGTTTTAGATGGTGAAGATGGTGGAATTAGGTGTGCTAGTTGGTCTAATATATTGTTATGACTTAGGACTAAGTCTTAAGATGTGTTGTGAGTGTTTTAGATAAGTTTTAAGTGCCCAAAAATAATGAATTATGCCCAAAACCAAAACTGTAAATGATTGTTGTGAATGTGTTGCAGAATGTGAATCTGAAGCTTATGAACACATCAAAATTTGTAAAGAAAAGCTGAAATACATGAGCTACTCCATCATCATTTACTTATCATGCATGTGTAAAACTTGAAAGATATAAGTGAGATGACAGACAAGAACAACTTGTCAAAAATAACAGAAATTTGCCTTAAGTCGTGATTATTTATCCATGAAGTAAATATATAAATGAACAAGACTTGCTCAAAAGAAAACTAAGATCTACACCATGTACATGCTCTATGTCTAAATTGGAGTAGTGTATGGCAAATTCCTTAAGAGATAGGTGAATTGCAGATTTAAAGGATTACTTCAAAAAACATATAAACCATGAGAGATTGCACTTGATAAAAATTAGAGCATGACAATGAAACTATGCCTTGAGGGATTAAACTAAGTTGAGCATGTGTGAGATGTCTACTCTAGATGATTTTAACCATGTAAATAACAATAAACATCAACACACATTTATCATCCTAGCCATACAATATGGGGGGTTTCTCTCCCAAGGTGTAGGCAATCTTAGTTAAGCAAAACTTGAAATATATTGCAGCAAACCACTCACAATGGCACAAGGTGGTGGCAAGCCTACCAATGTTGTGCCAAAGAGGGTTGGAAAGAAAAGATAAACAATTATTATTGCAGTCTTAGCCACACAACCTTGTCCTAATGACAAGTAGGACAAGAAATAAAAGAATGTTGAAATAAATCTATGTCCTAGCCCAACGATTTTGGGGGGTTGGTTGAGCCAATCACTCTCCCAAGGTGTAGGCACTAACTAATTACAGAAAATAAATTACAAAAGCTGAAATACAACAATAGAATGCAAGCCTCAAGGGAACTTCCCGGAGGCTTGCTACAATACTAGAAATGAGTGAGAGAAAAGAAAGACTTGTTACCCACTCAAAGGTTAATCTTTTGTTGTGTTGTGTGGGTGAATTTCAGCAGCATATCCCCTTGTTTCTGGTAAGAACCTGCAAAAACCAGCAAGCAAATGCTTGCTGGAAATGCTGCACAACACAACAAAGTTAAGAAAAAAATATGTTTTTTACGCATAAATTTTTCACATAAAAAAATATCCAAATGAAAATAAAAGTATTTGACCTATCTAAGATGGTTATTAAACTGAAATATAAATGAAATGAGTGCATAAATATAGGACTAAGTAAGCTAGGAGTTTAAGAAGGCTTTGAGGGAAGACTCCTTCTTGAGGCTTTCCCAACAATCCCTTGAAGTAAACCTGCAAAACTCAAGACAAATTGTGAAGCATGGAAGTAGTTAATATGTGTAGATAAACTAACAATATGAAATACTTCAAACAACTAGCTATCCAACATAAATAAATCAGCAAGAATATTCTTTGCTAATCTACCCAAATAAACTACTTTACTCAAGATCTACTCAACACTACACAATAAACTCAAATATCACAATATCACCTCATATGATAGAATGCAACCAGAATACTCTTGGTGATTCAAAATCCTCCAAAGATTTATTAATCCAATGTGAGAGTGTTGCAACAACAAGTTGCTCCAAGACTCTCAAGAGCAAATGAAGTGAAATGCAAGATGGCAAGAGCAAGAGAGTGGGGCGAAATTTCAGTAGAGTAACACTAGCTCCAAGATTGGTGAATAAATGAGGGGGTGAGGGGATGTATTTATACCCAAAGAGGAAAAAAGACCCCTCTTGGATGCATGCCAAGTGTTGCAACTCAACCCCATGAGAGAATCCCAAGGAGAGGGGCGCACCACTTAGGGTTTTGGTGAGGATAGGTGAGGTGGAATGGATGAGTGAGGGTGGGACGTGGCTATTGGGTGAGTTGGAAGGATAGGAAGGGCGCACCTCTTTAGGGAGGGGCCCACACAACATCAAATTGCAATTTGGGAGGTTTCCACATGAAGTGGGGCGTAAATCCCCCTAGGGGGCGAATTGGTTTGAGTGAGGTAAAGTGTTAGGGGGTGAGAAAAGGTTAGGAGGTGGGTTGGGTAGGTTAGGAATCATCCCTCTTTCTCTTTTCCATCAATACATTACCCCATTAACTCAAAAATTACAAAATTTGGCATTTCGACAATGTCATACTTAGCAATTAAAATTGTTCTTTTAACTAACTGACACTTCGGGTGGACAAATGCCTAGCAAAACTTGTCCGACTGAGCTGAAACTTGGTCCAAGGGTGTAGGGGGTGCCTTTCCATTTCTTTTGAGCACAAATACCCCTATCAAAAACCCAAAGGCCTAGTTTTTACAATAATTGCTCAAAAACAATTAATTAATTAAATAATTAAAATCCCAACCTTAGGAAAATTAATTAAATTTAATTAATTAAAAAAAACCTATCTAGACTCGATGAAATTCCGCAGAACTTTCTATGATGTCTTCCATGGTCATTTACATCATTCCTAAACAATAGCTACTAGAGGATGAGACCATTAGAACGTCGTTCACCACTTTGGAGGAATTATTGCTGGTGTGAGGGAAAAACTCAAGGGAAATTAATAAGGTTGAAAAGCCCAATTAATAACCTGAGGATAAAAAAACCTCGTGAAAAAAACTCTCCCAATGAAAACATCCTAAGGTACCTGACCTAACCATAACCATGGAGACCTATTACATTATTAACCCGTGCAGGGGTGCGGAAATTTTGTTTACAAAAATTTGTGTTGGAGGCATAAATTGCCCAGTAGAACCAAACTGTCTTCGACATATTTTCATTTGATGATGCATATCTTCATGGCACATGAAGTATACCCCCTAGTTGAGTAGGCGGTCAACACCAAGTTTAATGAGCATCTTCCTAAGTTCTCATGGAATAATATTGTTTCTACAAATGAACACCTAGTGGAATTTTCTAATGCTTTTCATAATATCGAGGCTAACGATAATGATACATGCATACACTTATTTGTCAAATCCCTTGAAGGGAAAGCAACAGTTGATTTCTTTGATCTCCCACCAAAGATCCTTTCCACTTGGGAAGAGTTGTTTTATTGGTTCAAGTCCACTTATGGACAATCCAAGAGCTCGGTCAAACAGTTAAGGGAATATATCAATATTTCTTAAAAATATGGTGAGACTATTAATTCCTTTAATATTCACTTTACCAAATTGTACAATCAGATCCCTGAACTAATCCGCCCCCAAAACCAAGCTGCTTTCATGCATTACTATAATGCGCTTACCTCTCCTTATAGTCATAGGCTCGAATAAAAGGCTATTGACAATATTGGCTCCACTCTCCACACTTGACTAGAGTACGAAGAGCAACTTAAAAGAACAGGTCTCCCTAAAGGAGACTCATTCAAACAAACAGATATGTCTACCCTCCTACAACTTGTAAAAGATATGAACAATCGAATGATAGCCTATGAATGAAAGGGGAATGTTCCCTCACTTACACCTAGGGAATCTTCTTCATCTGCAATGCATTTTAGGAATACAAATGAAAACATTTTTCATCCCAAGGCCATTATGTCTCGTAGTTGGTGTAACTTCTGCGAAGAAAATCATGAATAAAGTACTTGTGAAGTTAAGAAGAGCACCAGAGATAAAATCTTTGGCAAGAAGCCCAAAACCACTATCGTTGTTCTAGATTGGGAAGAACCGGAAGATGTTATGATCATAAATACTATGAACAAATCTTATGCTCCTAAAGGGAAATTTGATCCTCCTTGTCCTTCTTCCACTCCAGCCTCATATTCACAAGTTACTAATGTACAAACTTTCAAAGTTCCTGAGATTCAAGGAGTTCCTTCCCCTCTTCCCTCTTCCAAGTATAACATCTTTAACCAACTGGCTAATATCAAGGTCGATGCTACTCTTTTGGACATGGTTGTCGTCCCTGAACAACAAAAGCATCTCAAGAATTTTATGGAAGGAAAAGCTTCCACCATATATAATCTTTTTGAAGAGGCAAAAGAAGAGGATCCCACTGTAAATAAGATAGGTGTAAATAATTTTAGACACCCTGTAAAAAACCCTCCATTTTTCATTTCTGTAAAAATTATGGATAAGATAGCCCATTGTTTCCTAATTGATGGTGGTTCAGGCCCAAGAGTAATTTAAAAAATCATCATGGAAGAGATAGTCTTATCATGTACTAATGAAAATTCTAGAAGCATGATCTTCTATAACAATTTGTAGCAGTGAACAATAGGTGAAATCAAAGACGTAACTTTAGTTCTGTGTGCACATCTCAAAATAAGGACAACCCTTAACATCTAAGTAATTGAAATGCCAGTAAGAAACTATTCCATTATCTTAGGAAATGATTGGCAAGCCCCAATAGGTGGATATATTTCACTTGATGGAACACACTTATCTGTTCCCCAGAATGGAAATAATATCATAGTCCTAAGAGAAGGAATAATTTCAACATGCATACAAAGTATTTCTCAACCAAATGTAAATTATCTTGAGGAAGACTTAGGGGTGTACTCTATCTTTGTTGATGAGGGTGACACAACTTTAGAACAAATTTATTTAGAAGACGGTATGTGGCACATGCATTTCGATGGCTCATACTCAAATGAAGGTAATGGAGCTGGCATTATCTTGTACTCACCTATAGGTAAAATCTACAACTTTTCTTATAGGTTAGAGTTTTCTTGCATGAACAATGTCATTGATTTTTAAGCCTTACTGCTACACATCGAAAATGCTTATAACCTTGGTTGCGGCCACCTTACATTTTTTGGTGATTTTGAACTTTTTGTGAACCTTGTGCGTAAAATCTATTCTCCTAGCAATAAGTTGATGAAACGCTATACCCAAGTTGTTTGGGTGTTTATCTCGAACATGTTATCATTTAACATCACTCATGTTAAGAGAGAACTTAATTCAATGGTTGATAGGTTAGTTTTATTTGCGGCATACCCTACTCGACAACTTCTACCTCAAAGGCCTAATTGTACTTTTCAATATTTATATCGTCCTCACATTCTAGATAATGTAGAATCATGGTAGGTTTTCTCTAATAATGAAGGCATATGTGCTTTCATACAAAATGAACCGTTTAAGCCTAAGGAAATCATATCTATGGAATATGACAAATTTCCAAAAGGCTTGACTCCTCTTGAGAGCTCATTTTCATCAAGTGATGTTAGCAACAAAGAAACATGTAAGGAAGAGGAGTCAAAAAGGAAAGTAGGTGGTACCATTTCCTTGAAACTTAGTGTTGGAACACACATAATTTTGAGCTTTGAACTTTATATTTTACCTCTTGAAAATAAAAAATTTTACCCAAAAAGAAAAAAACTTAGAGAGTTGCCTTTTGATTTTAAATCAAATCCAATGGTTGTTATTTAGTGATAAGGAGCTTACAATATCCGTCGTCGATGAGTTTCCTTAATTTGATTGAACGACCCTAATGATCTCCAAAGTTTTGGAGTCACCTGAGTTTTAAAGATTAAATCTCTAACGGTCGCTTCAGAACATCATGCTTCGGATGTTCCAACAAGTCTAAACAACAAAAACTCTGAAACCCGAAGATAACCACTCATGAACTTTCCTAAAGAACTCACGAACATGAATCATAAGACACGTGTCTTCTAAATCTTTCATGGGCTGACACATGGCACTTATTTTTGACATTTTTGTTGGATGATTCACATGTTTTCGAGTGACATGTGGCACCTCTCTTTTCTTGAAACGTCGTCCATGATGACATCATCTCTGCCATGTCACTCCGTGAGATGTCCCTTTGGATTTTTAACAAATATTGAGTTCACAAATAACCGAAGTATCAAAGCGCCGAAGTATTGGACATTACAAAAAAGTAAAAAGGAGTTAATAAAACATTTAATAACGGATATTAATCACGAATAAGAGTTAATTAAATTACTTCGTCATTTCAGATTTCGGAAAGTTTCCCTTGTGTTATATTCAAAAATTCTAAGGTCCGAAACTCTAAAATACTTAAAGTTAATACAACTCTTTAAACATGATTAATTAAGACCTAAAAGTGATTACTCGGAGATTGAATCCTCCACGAATTCGATCTTCAGGAGATTTCCATCCTGTCACATCCAAAACTCCCGAACGTGAACCATCGAAGTGCAAACAGAGATTCTTGTCGAATGTAAGAGAAAAACTCTTTTTTTGAGTATTAATACAAGTGCAGACATAGATTCTAAGTTTCGTTCAATTTGAGTTATGTGTTTCGATTTCTCTGAATTTCTTTCTGTAATTATTGAAGAGTGATTGATTGCAATTTAGTATTACATCTATTGTGATCAATTATATCATAGTTCATTCACTAACGGCTTTTCCTCTGTTATTACTGTGAGTAAAACAAGACCTGTGATCTGTGTGAATTACTGCATTTTATATCATGCTCAAGGGTGCACCTTCTACTTTTCTTCTACTACAAACAAGGTGAGACTTATCTACAATTGATACCTAACTTTGTTTAATAGTTTTGTAATTATTTCTACATCATTTTACATTATATTTGTGAATCGAATAACGAGATACGGCCTTTGTACTGTCTTATTATTAATTTCATTTAAATATTATTTCTTAGAAACTAAAGGTAGAAAAAAGCACTCCTAAAAACATTTCATTTAAAACTTTTGATGCTTGACATTATTCTTTGAGCCTTAGAATCAATATCAATAACAACATCTTTCTGGAACCGTTGTCGGGGAACAAAGAAATGAAATCATTTTTTCCCTGGGAGAACGAAAAGGTAAATTTTGGTCTTTGATGGTGAACAAAGATTAAATACGTGAGTAAGGATTACTTCATCTTTCACCTGGCGACTCTAACGTAGACAAAACTGGCATTCAGTCGAAATAATACCAAGAAAAACCCAGACGAAAAGTAGACTACACCAGTTTCGGATCCTGAAAAATTGTTGTAACCAAAGGGATATCTCAGACAAAATTATGCATCGGTAGGTAAGGTCCATCAACCTAGAATTACGCAAGTTAGTGTTAAAATTCCCTCTGAATAACTAACCCCTAAAGAAAATTTTAAGCAAGTTCATTTTGCAGAAGCATCAACAAGTAAACCCGAAGTTAATCTTGAAACTCTATAGGAAATTACTCCCGAAATAAAGTTTGGAATTGAACAGGTCAGTCCTGTTTCAATCCCCGCTATCATTAATACCCAGCTGATTCTTTCTCCTCCTGAAGTGAAATTTTTTATTTCCCAAAACCCTGAAGATTATTTTCTATACCTAGATTCCTCCCCTACTACTTCCCCTATCTATACATGTTGGCCCTTGACCAAGTTTTGAGGAACACTTGGTCATACTTGACCGTTTTTGGGACTTCGACAGCTTGTCAAAGATGGAGTGCAACGCAAAGAGGAAATCATGGAAGCTAGACCCCTTTTTGGGTCCTTTATGGGTTTTTGGGGATAATGTAACGGGATTGGGATGTTGGCCCATGGGTTTACCCATGTTTAGGCCTATTTTGTATATATATATAAATGTCTAGGCCATATAGAGAGGGTGTGGATGATATATCTATGTGATGTAGGCTAAGTGCCAAGGGTTGAATCTGTGTGATCAAGGCTTTGTGCATTTTATGTAAGACTTGCGGAGTCGAGTGCAAGTCCCTATGAGAGATTGTAGAAGGCTTTGTGATGTAGTGCAAGGAAGAAGGATCTAGCGAGTTGCGCATATCTTCTGTCCTATGCAAAGAGGGATTAGGATGGCTATGTGTTGTAACCTGATTAACTGAAGCTAATAAAGAAGAAGACTTTGTGGACGTAGCCCCATGGTGGGGGTGAACCACAGTAAATATGTGTGTTGTGCTCTGTGCCTCAACCTGATGTGTTTGTCTCTTTCTTTGCTAGTGCTTTGATGTGTTTAGATAGATCTATTTATGCTTTGTTCTTCTGAGATATGAATGAATGTTAGATCTGGTATGTAATATGCTTAATGCTAGATCCGTCGAATCTAACCTATCTTGTTGTGGCTAAGTGTTGAATTATCTTAGATTTAAGTACATACTGCGATGCTCTGTGCTATATGTGAAGTATCATGAGGGTTTAATATTGATGAGTAATCTATGCTAGGTAATTTCTAGGTGTTATAATCATAGATCTGTGTCCCAGCTAAGGTTGCAGACACCTGAGTCTCGCAACCATCCCTGCCTCTACCTCGGGTGAGACTTCATCTACTTCGCAGGTGTTTCTAAAAGGGCCAGTAGCTAGGGTTTTGTTGGTACGTTGTTGTAGCATTGAACCCTGGGTCTACCCCTGTGCCAACAAATGGTTCCGTTGTTGGGACCTGAAACTGTGATTGTTGGGAACTGAGCAGAAGAAGGTTTGTGCAAAGATTCATCCTGAAATTGTGAAAGCTCTATGCATGGATCTATGCCCTAGTGCGCAATGATCCACTTGATCTAAAAAGCTCTGTGTTGAAGAAGGAAGGACAGATATGAAGGAAAGAAGTCAGATCTGCAAGAAAAGAGGTTGATACTGAAGAAAAGAAGTAAGATCTGTAATCTTTGTGCTCTGATAAAGGTAAGAATAGTTAAAAATTCTTAGATCTGGAAGCTTTGTGCCTTGTAGAAGTAAAAGAAGTGAAATTTTTTGTTTCTAAAGTATGGATTTAGGTATGCTTGATAGTTTTTGTCCTAGCTTGAAAACTAGGGCATTATTGGATGAAAGAACGTTTGATATGAATAGATCTGATAAGAATAATGAAAGATATGTTATACCTATGCATAGAAAGAATTTTTGGACTAACCAATGGATGTAGGATCCTAGAAAGAATTTTTTGCAGGCTAGCCATTATGAACCTAGAAAGAAGTACAAGAAAAAGTGGGGATCATTGAAGAGAAAGAGAGGATTAACTCTTTGTTATAGTTGCAAAAGACCAGGACATCTTTCTAAGGAATGCCCTGGGAGAAACCCTAGTTGTCTCTGTTGTAAGGCTATGGACCATGAAGTACTAGATTTCCCTAGAATGATTGCTAGACTTGAAAAGATGAATATGGAGAAAGCAAACCCTGAAGGAGATCAAGAGACTAAGATTATAGAAGAACCCCAGAAAGAATCAGAGATTATGTTGTTGAAAATGAAAGAAACCCTGGATGAACATAAAGATGTCAGTTTGTCAGAGATCTTCAAAGAAAAGGAGAAAATCGAAGTAAGAATAGGAGACTTCGACATTGACTGTGCTCTAGATGAGGGAACACAGATGAAAATTATGATAGAAAGTACTTGGGAAACCCTAGGAAGGCCTGTTATGGTTCCTTCACTAGGAAAAATAGGGTTGTTTAAAGGAAAAATGGTAACCCTATGTGGCAAGATTACCTGGATAGCTATGAGTACCCATGGAGCTTCGACAGAGGAATAATTTGAAGTTATTAAATTTATTGAGGATTATGCCCCATTTCCATATTTGTTAAGCAAGATCTGGATTGAAAAAGACCAGATCCAAAGAAAAGAAGAAAAGGAATCCCTAGAACAGAAGAGGCAAGAACTCATGGAATTTATGACTAGAAAGATCGCCTACTTGATGGAAGAACAAGAGAACAAATCTAAGCTATTAAACACCAGGGACTTGTATGTCGAAGTTATAAGAGAATTAGAGGAATCACAGAAGACCGAAATACCTAATCCATATGATGAAGGTGTATTACCCTTGGATATGAAGAAAGAATCTCAACATCGCGAAGTGACTATGTCGAGAGAAGATAAGGATCAAAATGGAAAAAGCATGATCAAGACGAAGCTCACTAGGAAGAAGGCTAGGAAGATAAGTAAGAAGAGGGCCAAGATTGAAAAGTTACAGAATATTCCAGAGGAAACTTCGCAGAAGGAAAAATCACAGGAATTGAGCTTCACCGGGATATTAGAACAACGACATACGACACTTCATCGTGACGTAGCAATATAGTCGTTGGACCGATATACTCGTTCGACTTCCGCCCCGAACAGATAGAAAAGAATTAAAGGATCACCACTAGACCGTTGGACCATGCCATAACAGATGGATCAACATTCATGAAAGCTTCATACCCGTTGCAAGCAGACCATTATGAATTTCCTATTTAGCTCGTCACATTGTGCCAGAAGAACACTTTTTCCAACTGAAAAATTGAAGCCCCCGGAACTATTGATTGTCTACAATGATCATTGCAAGTAGATTGTTCATCCTAGTGCAGCATTTTGAGATCATCGTGAGCCCGATTATCTTTCCCGAGTGCGTATGTCCGACGAGCTCACCGAACTTGAGGAATCCGTCATAGAGGTCCTTCTCGATTTAATGACTGAGAGAGTCATGTCTAAAAGAAGAATGTCCACCGGAGTCCAAGCATCATCGAAGGGAGGAGTACAAGTCTCCCCGTCGAATGCTCGAGCAGGAACATCTCGAGCCGACGTAGAAAGAAGAACTAAGCACAAGGATGACATAGCCAACGCGAAGTTAGTGACATCCATCCTACCAGCTTACGTTACGTACCCACTTTGAGCGGTGATATTAATAGGGACAGTGTCCCTAGAGACTTTGAATACACCCTAGTCACTTCCTATCTACCGAAAGGAGTATGCACCTACCACCCAGATCAAGACAAGGTTACAGCGTTGAAGTTTTGCGACTTCAACCTGGGGGACCATAAATCTCACAGCATGCTCACCCTGTATAAGTACTTGACGAGAACTAAGGGAAAGAATTCGAAGTTCATCCCTCAGCAATGGATGATGAACCTCGTGCAATCTACTTTGCTCAATGTTATGAAAATACCTCACTTCGACAGACACTAGGAGGTGAATGCTTGTGTAAAATTGTTGCTAGCAAGTTACCACGGAGGATACCTGTGGTTAGATCATCGCATAATTGTTGATTCAGTGCTGATCAATAGGATCATTAGACTTAGCATGCAGGGCCTTGATCCCCATGAGTACTATCCTAGAAAGACCGCAGACCACTCTCTTGCGCAGAAGATCAAAGAAGCCTATGGAAATGTTGAGAAAAGCGCGAGAGGCTACAAGGTAGCTTCTATTGAAAGTGGCGCAGTGCGCCTCGCATGCCAACTGATCGTAGGGAAGTTGGTATGCAAGAATTGACCAAAAACAGTATCTGGATTTTTAGTTGACCTCACGGGAAAGTGCGGAGAGGGACTACAGATGAACTGGGAAAAGTACCTGGTGAATCAACTGGAGATTGACTGCAAAGAAGCCCAAGATCAGGGGCATGAATTCCATTTTAGCTGGCTCCTGATACTGATCGCTTTTATTGCATGGGAGCTACCGGAAGGTGCAACCTTCCCAGACCTTGATCCCTTTGAGCCACTAGCCACAAAGTTCAGTACATTATGGTACTTGAACGACATGAGCAAGCAATGGTGATCGAATTTCATTTTCCACACGTACTATAACCAATTGAAAACAACCATAAGGAGTGAACCACCCATAACCCCGAACACTTTACAGAGATTCTGAGCTCTGATAAAGTTCAGCGTGGACCGCCACTTTATATACCTAACCCCATGCGCTGATGAGCACCAGGAACAACTACAGTCCTGTTATAAGCTGACAGAAGAAGACCTGGAAGAGATCACCAAGGAATGGTCGGCGAACCTCCTTGTTTTAGCAGACCCCACAGAAATTTCTGACATCGACAGCCCCAGAACTGCGCAGGATACACCTGGGCCCAGTAAGACAAAGAAACCAAACACGACGAAGAAGATTGAAGAAGTCTAGGATGTTGACAACCTATCTTTAAGGATGTCTTCCCTTACACCAGATGAAAAAGGTAATACAGAAACTCAGAAAGTCAAAGTACCACTTCCTAGGGATGAAGAAGACTCATCGAAGAAACAGAAGGTCTCACCTTTGAAATATTCCTCCAAAAAGAAACCAAGAACCCCTGTAACCAAGATGCGAACTGCCCTCATGTTGGATGACTTTGATTTCATTGTTGCAGCGGTCAATGATGCTTCAAAGGAAATCATAGCGAAGCAGGAGGCGAAGCAGGAAAAAATGTATAGCCAAATTGAGATCGTGCTCCAAGGAGTACAACAAGCACTCTAGTCTAGCCGAGCAATCTCTATTGCACCTCTGCCAGAAGGAACAACAGAAGTGGGAGATGAATTAGTTCAGCTCCGCAAGATTGCTGATATTGTCAAAGTATGCCTTCGACATGCTCAGGAAGAAAAAGCCCATGCCACCCAGGCCCTAAACAAAGCACAGGAGGAAATTATTGAACAACGCCAAGCTGCACAATACGAGAAGAATGCTCTCCAAGCACAATTTGAAGAAGACAAAGCGAAGATCCAAAAAGAGAAAGAGCAGCTACTCACAAAGCATATAGGAATTGAAGAAGCAGTCAACAGAGCATTTCACTCTGTGACTGGCTTAGAGCAGAAGGTCGAAGCTCCCATAGAGCGCCAAGTGACGAAGCTCGCTGAAGTCATTCAAAAACTTCAACAAAGGGTCATGGAATTAGAGCTTCAGACCATACCACAGACTCCACAAGAAGTGTGTGACCAACGAGAATTGAATACTCATAGCATAGTTGAGAGGATTAAAACACTTGTTGCAGAATGTAAACAGCTAAGTAGCAGAAGCATGCAGATATATGAACAACTATCTGAAGACCCAGAGTTGAAGAAACTGGATTCCCAACTCCAAGAAGCAAAGCAGCAAGATGATACAGTACATGCGCAACTCAAGAATCTGTCACCCATCGAGAGGATGAAGAGATCCCAGGAATAACGTACTACCCAACAACTCGTTCTTACCACATAGAACAAAGTGATGAAAGTCACCCAGAAACTCCAGTCGAGCCAGGAGGCGGCCTACCTACTGTTTGAAGAAATTGAAGGCCAAGGAACACTACTAGAACAAGTAGTTGCTACAGTCGAGAAACAACTGGAAGGACCTATCAGTGAAGCGGTTGTTTAGGAATTCGCTTAGCAAGAAGAAGTAGCATAGAGACAAGTCGAAGCAGCTCGAGCCAAGCTCGAGACCTTTGAGGAAAATTTACCCAAACCTGAGTGACTCAGGACAAGTCACAGGTGAGTGTTGGGGGCATGTTGACCCTTGACCAAGTTTTGAGGAACACTTGGTCATACTTGACCATTTTTGGGACTTTGACAGCTTGTCAAAGATGGAGTGCAACACAAAGTGGAAATCATGGAAGCTAGACCCCTTTTTGGGTCTTTTTTGGGTTTTGGGGGATAATGTAACGGGATTGGGATGTCGGCCCATGGGTTTACCCATGTTTAGGCCTATTTTGTATATATATATATATATAGATGTCTAGGCCATATAGAGAGGGTGTGGATGATATATCTATGTGATGTAGGCTAAGTGCCAAGGGTTGAATCTGTGTGATCAAGGCTTTGTGCATTTTATGTAAGACTTGTAGAGCCAAGTGCAAGTCTCTGTGAGAGATTGTAGTAGGCTTTGTGTTGTAGTGCAAGGAAGAAGGATCTAGCGAGCTGTGCAGATCTTTTGTCCTATGCAAAGAGGGATTAGGATGGTTATGTGTTGTAACCTGATTAACTGAAGCTAATAAAAAAGAAGACTTTGTGGACATAGCCCAAAGATGGGGGTGAACCATGGTAAATATGTGCGTTGTGCTCTGTGCCTCGACCTAATGTGTTTATCTCTTTCTTTGCTAGTTCTTTGATGTGTTTAGATAGATCTATTTATGCTTTGTGCTTCTTTGATATGAATGAATGTTAGATCTAGTATGTAATATGCTTAATGCTTGATCCGCCGAATCTAACCTATCTTGTTGTGGCTAAGTGTTGAATTATCTTAGATCTAAGTACATATTGCGATGCTCTGTGATATCTGCGAAGTATCATGAGGGTTGAATATTGATGAGTAATCTATGCTAGGTAATTTCTAAGTGTTATAATCACAGATATGTGTCCCAGCTAAGGTTGCAAACACCTGAGTCTCACAACCACCCCTGCCTCTACCTCGAGTGAGACTTCATCTTCTTCACAAGTGTTTTCGAAAGGGCCGGTAGCTAGGGTTTTGTTGGTGCGTTGTTGTAGCATTGAACCCTGGGTCTACCCCTGTGCCAACAATACATCAGGTAAACCTGAGGAACCAAGCTCAATTTTTCCTTTTCCCCCTCAACTAGTCCTTTCGTCCTCTCACGATCTTTGTCCCAAACTTCATTCACAACATCTCGAAGTAGTCGAAATTTTAGTAGATCATTCTTTTGATGTCTTCGAAAATCTCCTTTTTATCCCTTGAGTTTCGTATCCAAATCTTTCAATGGCCGGTGTTGTAGGTGCTGGTGTTGGTGGTTTCGGAGGTGCAGGGGTTGTTGTATAAGCTCAACCCCCTAGGATCTTTTCCAAGGTCGCTACTAGATATTCCCCCTTAGTTATCCATGTTGTCCTGCATGATTTACCCGAAAATTACATGAAGAACCTCCCCAAATTCATGGGAGAAGGGGATCTAACAACAACATAACATATAGCCTTTTTAGATCAATTTGTTGATATTCTTGGCATTGAGCACGAGGATGTTTACACAAGACTCTTAGTACACACTTTTGAAGGATAGGTAAGAACTCAGTTCAGAGGACTTCCAGTAGGTTCTATATGATCATATGACGATCTAGAAACTGCCTTCCTAAGGAAATGGGGCGAGAAAAAGAATCGTCTTTACTACTTAACCGAATTCGGAGCCTTGAGAAAGAAGAATTTTGAATCAATCCTAGACTTTATCCAAAGATTTAATAAGCTTTATCACAAAATCCCAGCTGAAGTTAAACCTTCTCAACCAACTGCAAAAGTCACTTTTACAGGGGTTTTTTATTTTGATTTCACTCTACTTTTAAGAAAAAGGAGATCCACTACCTTAGCAGGGATGAAATATGATGCTATATAAATTGATTCCAATATGATGGCATTGGGGAAGTTTAAAACTAAGGTCGATATGGGAGCCATAGAACCCAGGCGTTTTAAAGAAAATGCAGGACCCTCTGGATCTGGAAAGTCCGCAGAGGAAAAAATGGATGAGATGGCCAAAAATATTAAAGATTTATCAAACAAAATTTCCATGATGGAAATAGAACAAGACAAACCTGATCCATACGTTAGGAATCAATTCAGAAGAAACCCTAATCCTTAGATACAACAAAGACAAATAAAAAATGAGGATCAAAAGATTCAATCTCCATTCAAAACTAAGAATTTCATGCAGAGAGATGAAGTGAAAGATTATGAGGAATTAGAGGAAGATCTAAACAACCTCAGCGATGACGATCTTGAGCCTCTCCTAACCAAGCAGGATTATGAGAAATCCTTAGATCCGGGATCTTTGTTTAATAATGATGAAAACATCAACAATCTGGGGGACTCTACATACAAAGGTCTTGTTGACTCAATAATGGTCGAGCTTCAACATAAATATGATTTAAGGCCAAGAGAAAAAAAATTCTACAAATGTTCCACCGAAAAATATTTTATCACGAAACAAGGCAAATGAGGCAGCAGTTACAAAACCATCAAATGAGACCCAAGTTGCCCAAACAAAAGAAGCGCAAACTAAGAAGCCAAAAAATACATAGGCTGAGCTTCTGACCAAGGAAATTGAAAAACCGATTGCGAGTTTCAATTTAGAGAATGAACTTAATAAAATTAAAATTCCAATGCCTCTGGTTGAACTTGCTAGGAACCTGATCTACAAAAAACAAATTGCTAAAGAAATAAACTTTTTTTATGTTGAATGTCAAACTGATGTTATCAATTTGCAGGATGAAAAACCTACAATCATGTTCGGACCATACATTGAAAACAATAAGGACTTTGTTTCTCTGTTCTATGTTACATTGACTGTGCACTATTATTTACTTCACAATTGCATGTTAGACTCTGGAGCATCACATAACTTAATGCCTAAGATTATCTTTCTCAGGTTCATGTGAAAAGTATCCTTATGGATGTGGTTGTTGCTGACTTTCCTGCCAAGTATGGTATGCTTCTATCCAGATCTTGGGGTGCCAATTTAGGAGGATATGTTCATCTAGACATGACCTACACTACAATTCCAATTTTTGGCGGACAATTCACTCGATTGTACAGAGAGACTAGATTGGTGTATACTGTAAGTGACCCCCAAAACCCTAATAACTACCCAGTCTATGTTGTTGATCAGGACTTATGAAATTGTATATTATCTATAGATAATGATTTTGAAGAATGTATAGAAGAAGAAAATCAAAGAACATAAATTTCAAAGAAAAGTTTAACTGTTAGAGAAGGGGTGTGGAAAATTTTCTTCGATGGTGATTCATCCTATGAAGGAGAAGGAGCTGGAGTGTTTTTTGTGGCGCCATGGGATGAGTACGTTATTCCTTTCTCTTACAGATTACAATGGTACATCGATTATACCAATAATGTCTGTGAATATGAAGCTTTATTCTTAGGGTTAAAAGTTGCAAGAAAATTAAAAATCGAACATCTAATAGTATATGGTGATGTAGAGCTCATTGTAAAACAAATAAAACAACAGTATCAAGCTAATAATCCGATATTGAGATCATATAGAAACTATGCCTGGGATCTTATATAGAATTTCTCCTCATCCTTTAATATTCATTCAATTCCCAGGATGCAAAATAAGCAAGCAGATTCTTTGGCCAAAGCTGATGTGACCTTCATACCACCTACTATTTGAAACTGAAATATCACATCGATATGAGACATAGACCTTCGATTCCAAACAATGTTCTGTAATGGTAGGTGTTTGAATACGACGAACAAATCAAACAGTTCATGGAAATGGTTGATGAGTTTTTTGAGACTCACATAGATCAAGAAAATCATAATGGTCATGCTTGGATTATGCAGGAAGGAGAGAACCCAAAGAAGTTCCTTAGAAAGGTTGTTTGACCAAGATGATATACCTTTAAATTCCACCTTGCGACCTCAACCCGAAGAAGTTGAAGACTGTAATGTAGGAACCAAGGAAGATCCCAAAATGGTCAAAATATCAAATAACCTTTCGGCCCAAATAAAGAGTAAATATGTTGAGTTACTTATACAGTATAAAGATGTTTTTGCATGGTCTTATGATGATCTGAAAAGTTATGATACTTTTTTTATTGAACACAAGATTCCCTTAAAATATGGTATTAAACCTTTCAGGAAGAAACTTAGACAGATAAACCCAATTCTACTGCCAATGATAGAAAAGGAGGTTGAAAATCTCCTTGATGAAAACATTATCATTCCCCTTAGATACTCTGAATGGATGGCCAATTTGGTCCCTGTTAGAAAAAAGAACGGCGAAATAAGACACTGCATTGATTTCAGGAACTTAAATTGGTATTCTCCTAAAGATAACTATTCGCTCCCAAAGATGGACCATGTTCTAGAGAAGGTAGTAGGGGATAACATGATTTATATGATTGATGGTTTCTCAGGATGTAACCAGATCAATGTTCCTGAAGATGATAGAGAAAAGACTGTGTTTACTACTCCATGGGAAACCTTTATGTATGATAAAATGTCATTTGGTTTGATGAATGTAGGAGCAACTTTCCAGAGAGCAATGGGTATCGCGTTCATAGGTGAGAGAGACAAATTTGTTGTTATTTATCTAGACGATCTGACAGTTTTTTCTAATTTAGATGGAGAACATTTGATGCACCTCATACAGACTTTTAAAAATTGCAAAAAATTTGGTTTGTCACTTAACCCCAAAAAATCACACTTTTCTATGCAAGAAGGTAAACTTTTAGGTCATATAGTTTCAAAGAATGGAATCAAGGTTGATCCTAAGTGAGTTGAGGCTATTGACCTGATTAATATTCCTAGAAATAGAAAAGAGATTCAATCATTTTTAGGTAAGATCAATTTTTTGAGGAGATTTATTCCTAATTTTGTTGAAATAATCAAATTGATTACAGATATGCTAAAGAAGGACATCGAAGTAAAATGGACTACGGAAGCCAAATTGTCTTTCGGGCATGTCAAGAAAGTTATAGGGGAAGCACAAATATTAGTAAGTCTGGGCTATACTAAGGAATTATTAATCTTCTCTTTTGCTTCTGAACATATTGTTGCAACAATGCTCCTTCAAAAGAACGAAGAAGGATTCAAACAACCCATATTATTTTTCAGAAAAAACCTTAGGGATGCAGAGCTAAGATATGATATACTTGAAAAAGAATTGTATGCAATGGTGAAGGCTCTCAATGCTTTGATAACATATGTCTTGCACTCCAAAATAATCTCTTATGTGCCAACAAATGCAATCAAACATATCTTGGTCTAGCCAGACAGTGATGGAAGAAGAGGCAGATGGTTGGCTAAAATTCAAGAGTTTGATTTAGAAGTGAAACCAACCAAGCTAGTGAAAGGTCAGGGTCTGGCAAGGTTGTTAGCTGAATCAAATTTTAGAGCGCTTGGAATAAATAAATTCGAAACGCATGATCCTCTCCTAGATATTGACGAAATTGATGATCAAGCACCAATAATTCATATTGAAGATAATTTTTCTTCCTCTTCTTGGTACCGTGATATTGTTACATACCTCCTTACTCTTCAATGCCCAAATGACATGACTCCTTCTAAAGCAAGAAATTTAAAGCTACATGCAATTAAGTATTGCATCGTTGATGGAAAGCTATACTAGAAAGACCCTATGGGTTTATTATTATGTTTCCTGACAAAATCTGAAACAGAAGGTGTCATTGATGAATTTCATGAAGGAATATGCGGAGGACATCATGTCTGGAGAGAAACAACTTACAAGATTTTAAGGGCGGGATATTATTGGCCAAAGTTATTTACTGATGTGAATGCAAGGTTCATAGCTTGCAATTCATGCCAATTGTTCTCTGGTAAGCAAAAGCTTCCTGCCTTACCTTTAATTCTAGTAAAATTTGAATCTCCTTTCCAACAATGGGGCCTAGACTTCATCGGACAAATCCATCCGCAATCAAGTGCTCAAAATATATGGATTCTAACCGCTAGTGATTACTTTACAAAATGGGTTGAAGCCATTCCAACTCGGAATGCTACAGATTCGGTAGTGATAAAGTTTTTGGAAGAAAAAATCCTAGTGATATTTGGTTGTCCTAGAAAGATAGCTACTAATAATTCTCAAGCTTTTAAATCTATGGCAATGATCAATTTATGTCAGAAATACAATATTTTTTTAGGTCATTCTACATCTTATTATCCTCAGGGAAATGGGTTGGCCGAACCGTCTAACAAAATCTTGATGACTATAATAAAAAAAAATTGACAGAAAATAAAAAATATTGGCATATCCACTTAAAGTATGCCCTATGGGCACACCGAATTGGCACCAAGAAATCTATAGGTATGTCTCATTTCCAATTGGTTTATGGTATTGATGTTATCCTTCCTATCAATCCTTCTCTTCCTGTGATGAAAATATGGAAGGATGAAAACAAAGAACCAAACGATGTTACGATAAGAATGAATCAAATCATTGAATTTCAACAGAACAGAGTGGAAGTGGATGATAAGCTTCAAAAGTACCAAGATAATATGAAATCCCTTTTCGACAAAAAATCCAAATATAGGGAGTTCCTTCCTGGTGATTTAGTTCTAAAATGGGAAGCTAGAAAGGAAGATGCAGGAAAACATGGAAAATTCGATCATCTCTTCTTCAGACCATTCAAAATTATTGTTGCTAAGGGAAAAAACCCATTCTCACTAGGAAAATCTTGATGGAAAATTTTTTGACTCTCCTATCAATGGGAGTTATTTAAAACATTTCATGCAGTAGTCACATTTCAGATTCCCATTGTATATATCGGATTGGATTAACATTGGCGTTTTGACTTTCAATTGTTCTTTTATTTTTGTAAATTACCCAAGTCATTTGATCGCTTGTTGTAAATATTTTCAATAAATTTATGATTGCTTGACACCATTGAAATGAAAAATAAAAATATATGTATCAGGATTTTATGACATTTTGCATTTTATTCCTTTTGCAGAATATATCTTGTTGAATAGGAGATGACGCTGCATAAAAATTTGACACTCGTTTTTCAAACATTTGATTTCTTTCAAAACAGGTGATAAATTAACGATCTGCCTTGTTGAAATTTCAAAAGTAGAATGAAGTATGAGTTCCTACCCTTCTTGTTCAAATAAAATTTTAAGAAAACTCTTTGAAATGAATGTGAAGGAAGTTTCACTCATAATAATACTATCACTCGACCTAAAAAGCAAAGTGGTATAAAATTACAACTTAGAATGTCATATTGATAAATACTAAAGCCCTCTCTAAAATAAAAATAAAATAAAAATAAATAAGCTCGAAGGAAGTCTGAACAAAACACACAAACTTGTGGAGGATTAAGATATTTTGTGTCAGGTCCTCCGAATATTCGATTTGGTTATTTTTTTCCTATCTCCAAGTTCTTATTCACTTCATATTTTATTTATCCTTTCTTAGTCTTCATAGAAAGAAAGTAACTCACCTTGACTTTGAAAACTTAAAAACATATTTTCAAAACAAGATTAGGTGAAAATATTTATGTTCCTTTGATTTTAATTGAAAAAGTATGTCTAGGCTAATCCTGATAATGTTAGCTCTTCTATCGGATTTTAAACTAACTAATTCTCTCAAGGTTGATCCCTGAAAAGGTTAAAATCCCCATAAAAAATGTTCCTATAGGCGAAGGTGTATTAAAAATTCGAAGAAATTTAGTTTCAGAGTATTCTTAAAATCGTTGACAGAACTTCTTTCCAAAAATTTTAAACAGGTGTCATCCCTTGTATGTTACATACATATTGATTGCCCCCACTTCAAAATGTTAAAATTCAAGATAGATGGTGAAAGGAAATTCATAATTTGATTTCCCCCATCTTGTCCAAAAGAGATGATGAAAGGAAATTCGTATATTGATTTCCCTCATCTCAGCAAATTGAAAAAGTACTAATTGAAGTGGTAAAAGGAAATTCAATGGGAGAAGTAGATAACTTCACCGGGGTACTGAACAGGATCACTGGCAATGAAGCAATATCTATGATATTTTTAAGGTTATCATACATATCCCTATAATATACTATGTCATCTAGTTCTCTTTCCGGTGATATTTGCATACTGGACCAACTAGGTATTCCCTGAATAAATTGTTACATCTGCTTAACCTTGAAGTAAACAAAGTCGGTCAAAGACTGATATTTCAGTTAAAGTTATTTTGATTATCTTAAACAATTCTAAAATCAGTTTTAAGAAAAGGAAATTTTAAAATAGCCTAACTTGAAATTAATCATTAAGTATGTTTTGAAGGTTTTTGAGATTTGGTTAAGTTCGTTTTTCTATGTATGATTAATTCTTAAATAAAACTAGAAAAAGTTTTTCAAAAAAAAAAACAATAATTACTCCATTTACGAAATAAAGGCACTTTGTCTACTATTCTTTCGCGCCTCACAGGGAGCCACAATCCCCAAATGGAGCCTATGTTGGAACATGCATAATTTTGAGCTTTAAACTTTATATTTTACCTCTTGGAAATAAAAAAATTTACCAAAAAAAAAAAAAAAAAACTTAGAGATTTACCTTTTGATTTTAAATCAAATCCATTGGTTGTTATTTAGTGATAAGGCGCTTACAATATTCATTGTCGATGATTTTCCTTAATTTGATCAAAAGGCCCTAATGATCTCCGAAGTTTTGGAGCCGCCTGAGTTTTAAAGATTAAATCTCTAATGATCGCTTCGGAGCTTCGCGCTTCATATGTTCCAACAAGTTTAAACAACAAAAATCCTGAAACTCCGAAACCTGAAGATAACCACTCATGACCTTTCCTAAAGAACTCACAAACACGAGTCATAAGACACGTGTCTTCTAAATCTTTCATGGGCTGACATGTGGCACTTATTTTTGACATTTCCGTTGGATGATTCACACATTTTCAAGTGACACGTAGCACCTCTCTTTTCTTGACACATCGTCTAGGATGACGTCATCTATGCCACGTCACGCCATGATATGGCCTTCGGAGTTTTAACAAAGATTGAGTTCACAAATCACCGAAGTATCAAAGTGTCGAAGTATTGGACATTACAAAAAAGTAAAAAGGAGTTAATAAAACATTTAATAACGAAGATTAATCACGATTAAGAGTTAATTAAATTACTTTGCCATTTCAAATTTCGGAAAGTTTCCCTTGTGTTATATTCAAAAATTTCGAAGTCTGAAACTCTGAAATACTGAAAGTTAATACAACTCTTTAAACATGATTAATTAAGACCTAAAAGTGATTACTCGGAGATAAACTCCTCCACGAATTTGGACTTTGGGAGATTTCCACCCTGTCACATCCAAAACTCCCGAATGCGAACCATCGAAGTATTGATGGCATTTATGATCGATTAAGGATAATGATTTCAAATAAGGATTGTGAATCGCCAGGTAATGAATTCCATTAAGGTTAATAAATTCTTTGTCAGTAAGGCTATACGAATATCAATAAACGTTTTTGAATAAAAGCACTTCGAATTTCAAAGTCATTTTTACCATTTGCAATTAGCAATTTTTATCTAGTGTAGAACTCACAGACTTCTCCTATAACAGGTAAGCTAATTATGTTTCCTTGATGATTATGGTGCCACAAAATATTTCAAAAAATATTGATGCATCGGGCGATGATTCAAATCCGAACGCAGGCGTTCTGTCAGACACAACTCTGCGAGTCGCGGAAGCCATTAAAACTTGGACATAGGTCTTCAATGTCTTAGAGCATGAGATCATCAACTACCCATATGACTCTGCTAAAGAAGACAACGACTCCTATACATCTAAGCTTATACATGTAGCACATTCAGAGCTGCATAAGATCGTTGTGCGGCCAAGAATCATGCCCTATAACGATATGATAAGCTGGGATTTGGAACATGTCGACATCCAGACCAGGAGCATCATCAATCACCGGTAGGTCGTCGTCGGCTCTTTCCGACCAGAACACCTACAAGTAATGTACAAACTTTCCCCTACTCCTAAATACACTTACAATTTCACATTCCTTCTAGAGTTTGAGAGAAATGAATGCACCCAATACGCCAGAAATGGTCAAGATCTCGTCAAAACCTGGTGGGGATATTCAGAGAAGTTCAGAGTCGACGCTCATGGTATGTATGCCACGACGTCTTTGGATGATCATATGTTGTATGTAGCCATGATTCTCTGTCGCATGTTCAGGAAGAAGAATCCTACACATTTCTCGATTGATTGGGTAGCCATTATGAACGAGGTAGCCAAGGGATATACTTTCAATTGGGCCAAAATGTTTTCAGATAATTTGGCAAAGGAAATTGTTGATTATAAATCAGTAAATTCAAAAGGGAAACCTACCCCTTTTTACATGTCAAAATATGTTATGGATGCACTATGTTTCTTGACCCCTTTTCCCCTAATGAACTGGAGTTGGACCTTGACCAGTTCTGAACCTATTCATTTTTATCACTCCAACTTATGGGAGGAGAAAGCCAAGGATTTATTTTATGAAATCTGTCACAATGTCGTAGTGCCTGTTCACATAGCCATTTATGGTCACCCACCTCCCCGGATTTCAGATAGGATTATGGGGAACCTAGCAAAAGCTTGCATATTGGTTCATTGAGGAGAATTTCTCCTATATCAGAGTTTTTGGTTGTTCGGTTCCTCCTCATGCCCTCCCGCAGTTTTTACCCGACAGGCTAGTGTGTAGAGAAGTAGTGTACCAGACAGTGGCAAGAGGTATCAGCAAAGAGTTAAGAGCGGCACAGAAAAAGGTATGGCCAACTTTCCTCATTCAGGTTGGCATGTTTATATTGTTAGATTTCGGTCACTCTAAATTTGAGGCCGCAGCCCTGGAGGATGTAAAATTAGTCAACATCGAGTTCAAGAAGAATGATCCACATAAGATAGTGGAAAACCATATGGCTCAGTTTAACATGAAGAGGAACATACATGATAATTCCACTTTTGACGAAATGTTGAGGGGAGTTAGATCTTATGAGGAAGTCTGAAGCAGATTCCAAACCCTGCCCCCAGACCAGCAAGTTGGTTTCATCAACTTTCAAAAACACAGGCGGAATAATTTACCCAAGATATTACATGGAGAGTCAAATCTCACGCCTCCATCATAGGAAGCCGGACCTACAGGATCTGAGCCAACTTCCTCTACTAAGCACAAAGCTGAGGAAGTCTCAAAAGGACCAAAAGTGTTATTTCATGAGATAAGAGCGTCACTAGATGGACTAAAGGATCCACAACTAATGGCTCGGTTCGAATCCTTCATGAATCCAAGACAAGTTGTCCCTCATTCAACACCAGCTACTCCTACTGGCACCCCGAATACAACAGGACAAGAACCTTCCACCAAAATTGGTTCACCTATCACATCATTAACCCCTTTGCAGACAAGCTTAAAAAATCCTAGATCTTAACTCACTTTTGTAGGTGATCTTACTCCTATCTTGCCCGAAGAGATGCCTCCCTCAGATTTATTCTTTAGAAAGAAATGGAAAGCCATCGTGAAGCGGGAATCTCACCAAAAGGATGCAAATATTGGTGTATGATGGGAAATAACATGATGGTATAGAGTTTGCAAAAGAAGTTGCAGGTTCGTTGGGGGATTTTGCCACTACCAATCAATGGTCAGTGGACAATTTGACCGAACAACTGCGACAAAAATGCCTCTTGGTAGAACAGTTGTAAAATGAGATATATACTACAGAGCAGATTGTCATAAGCAGGATGAACCAGGACTTTGAGAAAATCAGGTCTATCCATCATCAACAAATTAAGCAGTTATAGGATAACCTTGAACTTCTCTACCGGAGTTCACAAACCAGCCAAGGTCTAGTCACTCGGCGTGACAAGAGTATAGAGTAGCTATAGGCTAGGTTGACCCTAAAAGAGAGCACAACGATAGACATTTCGGCCTTCAAATCCCAAGCATCGGAAATAAATGAGAGGCTAGAAGTTGCCTAGCAAGAACTCTATCAGAAAGTAGATGTTATTCAAAAATTTTATCAGGTAGTAGACCTTTCCCTAAAAGATATTCAGGTCAAGGAAAAAGAGGCCTACTCAGCCTGGTCTAAGTTTCAAGAGGTTCTCATATGGATGCAGAGAGATAATGCCCCTGGTTTTCCTCTTCTCTCTCATTCTCAGCAAGTAAGAGGTGAAATGGCCCTAAAACCCTGGGAAACAAATCTGGAATAAGGAAAAAAAATTCTAGAGATGTAAAAGAGGCTTGTCTAGAGGCATTTTCATCATTAAATAAAAAATTGATTGAGTTTGAAGGAAGTAATATCTCAGAGGCTTTAGGGCAGATTGAGATAGAAATGAACCAGTGAAGCTCCAGAAAGAACAAGGAAGCTACTAAGGAGGCCATCCAAGAGATGATCCAGATTGATTTGCTTAAAATCAATGAATGGTTGGTCAGTTCAAGTTCACAGTTTCAGGTCACATTCCAAGAGGTGAACAATATCCAGGAAAGGCTACCCCAAATACAGAAGAAGATGTTTTCCTTCGAATTAAATGAAAGGATCGAGCCTTCAAGGTTTGTAGTAGCATTGATGGATAGATGCACCCAATGCATTAAACAGGGAAAAACAAGTGTAGCAGGGAGAAAATGAGAAATTATGCACATTGTCCACCTTCTCCACCCACTCTACCTTTCACCCTCCAACAGTCACTTACCCCGTCTATCCCTACCACTTGCATTCTCGCATCCACTCATCCAACCTCCTCACTGAACATTTTTTCCCCCATCATTATTTCCATGAAAAGTTACTCTTCCTTGTAACCGTTATCCATCCCTTGATGAGCCAACACTGAGTTATTCATATAATATCCCCCCCCCATGTCTTCAACTGCAATTCCTTGGCCCACTGAACACACCCGAAGGGACAGATGGAAATGATATCAAATGGCCAAGACTATAATTCGAATGATTGTGGTGACCCTAATGAACATGAACATGTGTATCCGTCTCAAAGATCAAAGGAAAGAGAGCACGTCTACCAGCAGATGAAGAGACAGAGGAAGCACCAGCAAAACTCAACAATATTGCATACTTTTATTTTATTCAGATGTATTCTATTTTTAGTCATACATTATGAGAAGTCCAACAGTTTACAGTTGTGACAGATTTTGTATAAATACATAGATTTTAGATCTATTCAGGGGCTTTTTGCCAAATGTAAGAGAAAAACTCTTTTTTGAGTATTAATACAAGTGCAAACAGAGATTCTAAGTTTCATTCAATTTGGGTTATGTGTTCCCTATGTGTTTCCATTTCTCTGAATTTCTTTTTGTAATTCTTGAAGAGTGATTGATTGCAATTTAGTATTACATCTACTATGATCAAATATATCATAGTTTATTCAGTAACAACTTTTCCTATGTTATTACTGTGAGTAAAACAAGACTTGTGATCTGTGTGAATTATTGCATTTTATATCTTGTTCAAGGGTGCACCTTCTACATTTCTTCTACTACAAACAAGGCGAGACTTATCTGCAATTGATACCTGACTTTGTTTAACAGTTTTGTAAATATTTCTACATCATTTGACATTATATTTGCAACTCAGATAACAATATACAACCTATGTATTGTCTTATTATTAATTTCATTTAAATATTATTTCTCAGAAACTAAAGGTAGGAAAAAGCACTCCTAAAAACATTTCATTTAAAACTTTTGATGCCTAACATTATTCTTTGAGCCTTAGAATCAATCTCAAGAACAACACTTGGGACCTCTGAATCTCCAAAGATGGTTAAACTAGGTGCCCAATGTTTCGACGAGGAAAAGGAGAAATTCATGGAACTACTACGTGAATTTCAAGATTTTTTTGCATGGTCATACGAGGATCTTCGTGGTTTTGATCCTGCTCTCATACAACATGCCATTCCTATCAAGGAAGGGATAAAACCAGTGAGGAAAAAAAAATACCCACTAACCCCGCACTTGAAGCTACTATTAGAAAGGAGTTGGAAAAACTTTTGAAAGCTGGTATAATCTTTCCAGTTAAGTATTCTAAGTGGGTTTCAAATTTGGTTCATGTTAGGAAAACAACTGGTCAAATTCGATTATTTGTTGATTTTCGCACAGTGAATAGAGCTAGTGTAAAAGATCATTTTCCTCTCCCTAATATGGAAATGATTTTGAAACAGGTTGCAGGGTCACAAATGATGTCCTTACTTGATGGTTTCTCTGGATATAATCAAATCAAGGTAAAAAGGATTGATAGATACAAAACCACCTTTACTACATGATGGGGCACATTTTCTTATGAACGCATGCCTTTTGGCTTGTCTAATGCAGGTGCCACTTTCTAGAGAGATATGAAAATAGATTTTAACGATCTGATTGGTAAGATTATCCAGGTTTATCTTGATGATTTGACTGTCTATTCAAAAAATCGATTGGATTACTCTGGTCATCTCAAAAAAGTTCTCATGTGATGCAAAAAATTCGGCATTTCCTTAAATCCTTCTAAATCTATTTTTGGCATCACCAAGGGCAAGCTCCTTGGACATATTGTTTATGATTCAGGAATAAGCATAGATCCCTAAAGGATTGTTTCTATTATGAACCTTCCTTCCCTCACTTCCAAAAAGGAGGCTCAAGTCTTTATGGGCATTATCAACTTCATTCGTAGGTTTGTTCTTGATTTTTTCTTAATGGTTAAACTGATTCATAATATTCTAAATCAAGATCTCTCCTTTTCTTGGACAGATGATGTCAAAAATGATTTCGTAAGGATTAAGAGGGAAATCAATTTCGCATCGATTCTGGCAAAACCGAACTTTGAGAAATATTTTATCATATACACTAATGCCACTAAGGAAGCGGTTTTTGTTATCCTCTTACAATGTGATGATCAGAATAATGAGAAACATGTAGCTTACATGAGCCAAAGTTTATTAGATGATGAATTTAAGTACTCTTATATTGAGAAACATGCCTTTGCTCTTGTTAAAGCTGTGGAGAAATTTTGCCACTTTATCCTAGGAAAACACACGCAGGTAAAAGTCCCTTTGTCTGTTGTCAAGTTTTTTCTTTCACAAAATTATCTTCCAGGGAAGCTTGCAGATTGGATTTCCAAAATCTAGGAGCATGATTTAACCATCATGACTTCGAAAAAAATTAAGGGATGAGACTTATCCCTTCACTTATATCAACATGTTGAAGCAAGTGAAGAAATTGATGATCAAGATAATCCTCTTTCAGCATTGTTTTATATTGAGAGTCAAACCCTTTCTATTGTTGAACACCCCTAGTATAAAAATCTGGTGTATTACTTGCAATATCAAAAATTCCCAGACAACATAGATCCTCATCAAAGGAGAAGGCTTTGTCTTGAGTCTTCCTGGTATATTATTTAGGAGACTTTTTGTTCAGGAGGTCTCTTGATGGTATATTACTTCGATGTGTGAATAATGTTACAGGAAACTCACGGATCTTCAGATTTTGTTATGCACGTTGGTGGCCACTTTTCTGCTAAGGCTATTGCTTTTAAAATCATAAAAGATGGTTATTATTGGCCTTCAATTTTTCAATATTCTTATAAATTCGCAAGATCTTGTGACAAGTACCAAAAATTCGTTGGGAAAGAGCATCTTTCTTCTATGCCTTTGCAACCTGTTCTCCCTGATTTCCCTTTTTATAAATGGGGCCTAGAATTTATTGGTCCTATTAATTCTCTGTCTTCTGCAGGGTAGGTTTTCATTTTGACAACCACTGATTACTTCACTAAGTGGACTGAATTTGTCCCTCTCAGACACACAGAATGAAAAAGTAATTTCTTTCCTAGAAACTAATATCTTCTCCAGATTTGGCATTCCTTTAGAGATTATTATAGACAATGGTCCTGCTTTCATTTCCGCAAAATTGACTCAATTCCTGGTCAAATTGGGAGTCAAAAATTTCACCTCATCATCTTATTACCCTCAAGGAAATGGGAAAGCTGAGTCTACTAACAAAAATCTGGTTAGGATCATAAAAAGGCTCATCAAAGATAAGCCTCATCAATGGCACACCCTCCTCACTTACACCCTTTGGGCATATCTCACTACCACCAAGGTAAGAACAGGTTGCACTCCCATCCATCTTGTTTATTTTCAAGAGGCTATTCTACCTACTGAGATAGAAATTTCCTCCCTATGGCTGATGCTACAGATTGAAGAATTAAATTCTTCCAATGTCCCTCAAAGGATAAATGCACTATTATCCTTATAAGAACAAAGAATGTTTGCCTTGGAAAACATAAAGAGAAGACAACAAACAATGTAGAAATATTTTAACAAACGCACAAAAGCTATCAAATTTAAAGTAAATGAGAAATTCTTGCTTTGGGACTCATCCCATGCTGACAGAGGAAGACATTTGAAGTTTCACAAATTATGGCTAGGTCCTTTCAAAATCTCTTTTGTCATAGGCACAAACTCTTATATTTTAAAGGATTTGGAAGAGCGTTTTCTTTCCTATAGTACAAACGGTTCCCACTTGAAACATTATGTGGAACCAACCTGATTGATAAATGCCATGTGGAAATTATTGTTGTATATAGCTTTATGTTTCGCTGTTTTATTTTTCTTTGTTTAATTGATTATTCAATTTCTGTTGTTTCATTTTCTACTGTCTTTTGTTTATCATAAATAAGTTTTGGATCAGTTTCTCCACAACAATGTTGTTCTGTAAGTATTGTTGATCAATAACAACAAAGTTACACAGTTTTCATGATTTCCTCCTTTTAGACATCGTTGAAATTGATTTTTTCTTCCAGTACTTCTATTAGATAGATGATTTGATTTTCTTCCCTATTTTCTGCTCTCCCTTTCTTCCCTCCATCTTGAGATTTAGAAGAGCATATCAGAAAATTTATCCTTAAAAAAAGAAACACTTTTACTATGACTGATCGAATGTTATGTATATAGGACCAAACCCCCTCATACGTACCACTTTTCATGAGTTATTCCAAAAATCCCGGATCATTTTTTCCCTTAAGACATATTTTTCCCCCTGTTGCATAATCATTATGGTCAATAATTCTGTGATCTTTGTTCATCGATCTGCAAAACCAAACATTCTAAGTTCTAATCTATTGGAAACATGTTTCCCTGTGGAGTCGCCAGTTTGTTGATGCTCAAAAGCACAACATAGTGTACCTTCTTGCAAATGATTGGAAACGCCTTATTATTTAATTATATTTAATAATATAATAATAGGTGGGACCCCTTGTGTGACTTATGTGACTATGATGGAGAAGTGACACTTAAATTTCATGTGTTTATGCCTTGGTTGCAACACAAACTCTACAGTTTATTTTCTTTAAACTGTTGTCAAAATAATTTTTACAGGACGAAATGGGCAAGGTGACTAAACAAGAAACAATGTTATCTAAATTATCTCTCGCAAAGTGTGACTATGTCGCCTTTGAACTGAAGAGGAATATACACTCCAGTTTTAATTTTTATATTTTATATGGTGTATGGTTTAGTTGGGTGATCACCTTGACCCTTGCTACAAGTGTTGCATTGTAAGTTGGGTTGTGATTTAATTACCACTAGCAAAGTTTTATTATATGTGAAATGGAACGGCAAGGTTTGGCGCATTTGCAAAATTGGAACATTGGCAAACTATGGTATAGTCAGCTTGTATTAATTTGATTTGGATGTTAATGGTCGATAAATGGTATAGTCAGTCTGCTCGTACTGGCCATTAATGAAAACGTGAATGTAGAAGTGAAGTGCAGTAAATGCATGTCACTCTAACTCACCTCGAGCCCGCCACCCTAGTCATTTTGCATTTTCTCTTGTTAGTTGTTGTTGCTCCGCTTTGTTTGGTCGTGGAGGAGGTATACAGGCTGATATTTTCTCCTTAGAAATTTTTTACACAGGTATGGACTTTTCTTGCTTTTCCATCAATGAATATTCGTTCTGCTCTTTAAGTCAACAGTTGGATCTTGTTTTCTCATGGTCTGTGCATTTTCAAAGATGTTATATGAATGAATTCAGACTATGTATTGGTTATTTGCAAGGTTTTGGTTTCATGTGGTGGTTGTATTTGAACCATGGCATTGAAAAAGAGGCGTGGTGTCTTTTGTTGTGTATAGTTGTTCGCATTTTTGTTATGGAAAATAATATCGTTGGGAAACTCTCGAGCTTCTCTTGTCTCTAGTCTCTTGTTTTGGTTTCTTCCTTGTTCGGCAAGAGCGTATCACTTCTCCTTACCTGTGGGTTATATGAACACTCTACCTGTCATTTTGGTGATTGGTTTTCATGGCTATTGTGTCTGCGCCCTGGTCACTACTATGTGAGTGTTAATGTAGATTTTTGTGAAGGATTAAACCTTTCGTGCTCCTTCTTCCCAAACCCTCAGTTTGTTAGTCACTTTCTTCTACCACCTTACTATCAACTGTGGCGTATTGAACCATGTGCATTGGAAATTATCATGGAAATTTGCCTACCCAGAATTTGATAAAAGCATTGTTTGTGCTCTTTTGTTTGGTCATAGGTTTGATTGATGGTAGAAGGAATGTTCAACCCACTTATTCATATGAAGATGCAGTCTATCACAAGAAAAAATATGGGGTCGATGGAAATGTTGCAAAAGTATTGTTAAAATACAACTTGTTGTGTGTTGTTTTCAAATGTGAGGAGCATCTATATATGAATTATGAAATTCTTGAATGAGGTTTTACAAACCAGAATGAAATAAATTGGAAGGTTTGGTTAATTGTGATTTCGGTCAAATTATTTTTATACATAGGGAACCTTTAGACACTTCATGGGACCCTATGGGTTTAAAATTTATTGGTGTTGACATTATGGATCATAGCCTGTCCACTTCGCAATTGTTTGTTGTATTGGTTGTGGTTATTATGATATTGCTCACTCCTCGAATATGTTATACATAAGTAGTGTTATTATCGTTAATTAATTCTTTGGAAATATATAATTGGTTACTATGTAATGCAATTTCTTAGGCAAATGAATAGCCTTGGAAAGAAACACCATCTCTGAGTTGTTTTCTAGAAACAGAATGTTGTTCATTTTTGAAACAGTAAAAGGTTTTGATTATTAATTAACATCGAGGATGGCATTGTTTGATGTATTATTAGAACAGTATATGTGGGAATCCCTTCCATAATACCATTTTTCGCTAAATACAAACCCTTCGTGATCCCAATTTCACTTATCCATTCCTTGTTCTGTGATATTTATTTTTAAGAGAAGTCTGTATGGAAATGAAGGAAATTTGACATGGCAGAGATTAATGACTGATATTCTGGGATATGTTTTTACACATTTGATGGTTTTTACTAATTGTTTGAACAATATTCATAAATTCTTCCCCCTCCATGATATCACTTTACAATAAATACGAGCCCTCCATATTCCTAATGACCCTATCGATTCCATGTTCATGTGGCAATTAATAAATGAAATTTTGATGGATGGATTGCATGTGTCTTGTAGTAAATTATAGAGCCAACTCTTGATTTATGTAAGCAGAGTCTCATGTATGGGTTATTAATAACTTCATGATTGATTAATTGTTGCTACAGGATGAGTTTTTTTCAGTAGGGGCAGTAATGGTTGAAATAATAGAGGCAGAGGTAACTAGCAGTGAGGCCATAGAAGGCCTCGGTTTTTAATATATTTCGATGTTGATCCACAAGAGTTGAACCAGTTGTTTCAAGCTAGGTTTTTTAATTTGGTTGGCCATGGTATCTTGCATCCCCGACCTGACAGACCCACATTTTAGCCTCCTCAGAATTTTGATGGCATTCTCGTTCCTCCACAAGTGTCATTACAGGCCGAAGTCCCTGCTAATAACGGTTGGAAAGAAATTGTCCACCAGCCTGTCTCCCACCACCGTGGATGGCCCATTGTGTCCTTACCTTTACCACCACCAATTAATCCCAATGTTCAAATTTCTCCTGTTGTTTCTCAAGTACAATCCTCGCACACTAGAAAAAGGTTAAAAACTGATATCTTGCAACCTGTGCAAGACAAAGGAAAAGCAATAGTTTCCCCCTCCAGTCCATCCACAGAGTCTTCTAGGTCTATGTCTTCACACCTCCACCTAAAATATGACTACTCCCATGTGATCAACGAAATACAGCCCCAAGGGTCTAACTAGCCAAGGACCACTCAATAAAAGTCAGTTGGATACAGCAGTGAGAAGAGGAAATATGCCTCGCAAAGCAACAAATATGGATTTTAAAGGTTTTTTATGATTTTCAATGATGAAGACAGTATTTAATAATTTTCAACTTTTGGGGACAACAAGCTTTATTTTGGATATTTTTTTCGATAAAATGGATATATTGTTTTTTGGGGATATGTCCTTAAATTTTGTTGATATTTAAATATTTGATTTAAATGATATCAATGGGAGCTACAAAGATGTTATGTGATCCAAATGATAAATTTTTGTATTTTATATTTGATGATTGGAAAAAGAATGATGGGAGTGACAAGGGGTCCCATGTATTTAGTAATTACTAACTAGACCCTTATTTATATATTATTATTAATTATTTCTCCCAAACGAATTAGTTAATTTCATTTGACTTAACTAAAGAAAGTAGTTGAACTACCTCAACTTATTGAGAAAGAATAAAGGTTCAATGAGAAGAAGAGACGAGGGGAGAATAGAAGGAGAAAGACAATACTAAGGTTTTCTCTTTAGTTAAATGAGATAGTTTCAGTTTTCATTCTTTTCTGAGTTTACTTGAAAGCCTAATCCTCTTGTTGACAACAGGGTCTTATTGAAGGCAGCAAGGTTCAAAACTGAATCATTCTTTTCAACCGCTTGTTTTAAAGGTGTTTGATTCATCCTTGATAGTTTGTGTATTCTTGTTTGTTTGTGAATTAATTTTCATGGATGATAAAGGATATCTTGCACAGTGAAATGGTAGCATATTTTTGGCAAGTTGATCCAGATCATTAATTTCAGTTTTATTTTATTGTCAGAGTCTTTTTGTATGGTGCCCATCGGAGACCTCTAAATCTAAATTTGGTCGATACCCTCGTGGGGGTTTGTAAAGAGAAATACACTTTTGTATCTCAGAATGAAATAAATCAAATTATTGTCATATCTCATACATGTGTTTTCATGACTTGGTTCCTCCTTTCACTTTTTTTTCTTCATGTTTACTTTGTTGAAAAAGTTGTATACATTCTTGTAGCTTTGTATAAATTTTATTTTTACATTGCAACGTATACAAATCATAAAACCAAACTTAATGCTTGTAAGTAATACTTGTGGATTGAGTGAATGTTTTGAGGCTATAAACCCCGGGTGATATTTCCAACTATCTTTTCCTAGCCAAACAATATCTAAAAATGATTGAGTAAGGTGTTCCATACATTTTCCTCAACACTCACCACACATCACCATTGATCGATAGCAACAGTGTCCACAACACCAACAATGGCCTAGAAGGGACAATAGGTCTTACTTCATGAGTTTACAAGTCTAGTCTCATGGTAAGTGTCACTTTAATAATTGAATCATTTGAGCATCTTGCAAATATTCCTTTCTTGTTTATAAAAATGTTTGCTTTGAAATTATACCTTTTTCCTCATTTCACCTTCGTGGTTGACATGGTTTCCTAGTAAGTGGGTCACCCGCAGAGAAATGGTTGCTATTAGGGGGTCTCCTTGAAGGGTTATCTTACCATTCACATGCATACTTGGCACTTTCCACACCTCTTCCCTTTTGTTTCCTCATATTTTGGGTTTTGGGGCTTATTGACCCCAATAAGGGCTTGTACCTCATTTCAAGGGAAGAAGGGGCTAAAGGCCCAGAGGTTTTGGAGTTGGAAAAAGTTAAAAGCCATAAATTATCCTTCTATATGCTCACCCTAAGGTCCAGAGAGCAATTAAATGCTTCTCCATAAAAAATGAAGGACATTTAAAAAAGAAAACGCGTAATTAATAAATGTCTTGCTTGATGGGGGAATGCATTTGCAGTATCTTTTAATTTCCAATGCATATGGCACTCAATGTGTTCCTGAATTCAAGTGGCATTGCGGTGCTCTTTAATTTCCATTTCACATAGAACTCAATGTTTTGGACTATAATAAGTTAATGACAATAAAACGGCTTGGAAAAATGTTGCATTACAAATCAAGGATTCAACACACCCTCCACAAAGGCACCCATAGATGAGAAAATATGATCCCTTGATATGTCAAGAACCCCTGCCAAAAATTTATACCCCCATCCACCTCATACTCATTACATGATTTAGAGAGGGTCTTCTTGGGAAAAACTCCTCGACTTGCAAATTGATCTACCCAATAGGGCACCATGACAACCCTCCCATACTTAAATTTGGAAAATCTTATAAGGTCTTTGAGCATTTGTTTAGTTTGAAAAGGGGGATTTAATGCACATGTTTGGGTAGTTCCTTTATTAAATGTGGCTTACTTGGCATGATACATGTCACTTGTGGACCCTTGGATGGCGTAATTGTTTATCTTTGTTTGTCTTTGTAGGACCTTACCATGTGAAATCTATCCATGGAGGAAACTATGCCATTTTGACCTTCATGGGGGGTTGAAAACCCCAAGGATTGATACCATGCCCCATAGGATGGGCAGAGGACCCCGGAGCCATTGTGTGCAAAGGATAGAGTATGTTTCCTTTGGAGGAACTTTGACAAAATTAGAAGATGAAATTATAGCCCTTTGAACCTGGACATTGACCGTTGGAGGCCTAGGACACCACCTTCTAATCCCTTGACGTCATGTTGAGGCTAGGGTTTTCATGGGCTTGATGGTTCCAAAGGTGATGTGATGTGGTTTGAAGGAAGGAAATGCATGGTGTTGAGGAAAAGATATGAAATGATCTTACTCAATCATTTTTAGATTTTGCTTGGCTAAAGCAAAATAGACGAGAATATCACCCTATGTTTATCCATCAAAATTAGTATCCTAACTCACAAGTATTGATTACAAGTGCTTAGGCTAGTATTTTTATATATATAATCTTGCTAGAAAATTCATTATTTATATGATTTTTTGAATATAACAGTTGTTGAAATAAATGTAGAGATAGAAGTAAAGACACCAAGTCGATAATCAAGATGGATGAGACATAAAGAAACCCTTTATTTCATTCCAATTCATCAAAGAGTCATTCTCTTTACAAAATTTTGTGAAGAATTTTTGGACCAAAGTCAAACTTAGACGTCCTCGATGAAACATACAAAAGGACCTCTGACAGAAAATAAAAAAAAAACTGAACTCTAAAAGCTGGATCAGCTTGCCACAGATTGTTTCCCACTCGACTCTGCACAATATCCTTTGTCAGTCATGAAAACTAATTCACAAACAGACAAGTCTACATAGACTATCAAAGATAGATCAACACCTCTGAAAAACAAGTGTCTGAATGATGTAATTCAACCCTGAATCTTGTTGTCTACAATAAGACCCTGCTATCATAAAAAATAATTAGGCTTGTGATAAATTAAGGAATGAATGAAAACTGAACTATCTCAACACAAACTCAAAGAGCAAACATTATTATGCTTCTCCTTCTATCCTCCTTTTGTTCCTCCCTTTGTTCCTCCCTTTCATTTTTCCTTTAAGCAAATTAGAATTGGTTGAAGTAGTTGAACTACTTCATTAGTTAAGTTAACTAAAAACTCAACCAATTTTTTCGTTAGGGAGGAAAGTAATAAGTCATAATAAGGGTTTAAAATAAATAATAACTAGTAGGTGGGACCCCTTGTGACTCCCCCTTAGCTCTTAACAATCATAACATAACTAGTTAATTAAACAAAAACATCCCTCCTTGTGACTCCCATCATCACATTCATGCTTGATAATTAATCTCATTGATATTTGAAATTATTTCCAAAAAATATATTACTCATATATCCAAAAAAAAACATGCTGTCCAAAACTTCTGAAGTCAACTGTCATCATCAATAAATAAATAAAAACTTAAAATCCATATTTTCCAGTCTATGAGGCAATCTTTCCCTTGTTGTTGCTATCACCCTTTAATTTCTCTGAATTTTCCTTAGGTTGTGTAGATCCTTTAGGCCTAATCTCGTTGATCACATGAGAACAATTGTCCCTCAAACGTATGCGGGAGGACACAGATTTATCAGAATCATTTGAAGGTGAAGAAGGGGTAGTAGTGGCTTTCCCTCTTTCAGGGGAATGGTGGGCCTCGGTTTAAAACATTTTTCTTGAAAATCTCATTCCTGTATGCATGATTGATTAGCAAATAGTTCCTTTAACAACCATACATGACAACTCCTTTTAAAATATGAAATAAATTTTGGCTCAGCAACATATCAGACTCATGCAATCCAATAATTACAAATTGTTTAATCGTTATCAATGAGCAGGGGGTGAAAAAAGGTTATGGGATATGTTAGGGGTTTGTATTGAGCGAAAAATGTTAAAATGAGGGGGAGAAGAATCATGGTTACTTCTCACAGACAACAAACAATCAACAGTAATGTAAACCAAAGAACATGTCACTATAATCCATCCAAGAAACTGTGATTTCAACTGTTACAATACAAAATTCTCTTGACTGTAATTAAATTTTAGGAACAGGGAGTGAAAAATGAATATGGGAAGGCAAGGGGATTCTAATTAGCGAAAAGTGAAATAATGGTAGGGAGGAGAGCGGATATTGTTCATAAAATTAATTAAGTAATCCATAAAACCATTCTATATCAAACGCAAAAGATCCAACACCAACCCAAAAATCATTGTGATCAATTTAAATAACTACTGTGTATAATTCAATCAAATTTGTGTATTAAATTGCTCAATGTTCGCAATAAAATCCTTAACACAATGTCATCAAAACAAGACAATATGTCTTCCACAACAACCTGTAGAAGAGTTATGTTTCTTCTCATTTGTCCCATTTTATATTTAAAGCAATTTCCAAATGAACACACAGTCGCTTGTTTCCACTCTGTTCGGCATTAAAACATCAACCATTGTCCATGAATTATTTCCTCAATCAAACACAAACACAAAAATCGTGCCTGATTTCATTCCTCTAAAAAAATCAATAATCAAATTGCAATGAAATCATACTGTTATAAAACCCATCCCCATCTATGATGGTGTGACCAAATGATATCCCTAAACATATGTGATGGGCATCCAAGTTACGACTATCACGATTTTTAAATTGCAATACTCTTGATTAGCAATTAAAACACACAGTAACAACAACCATCAATTCAACTTAAACATATTGTAGGAATCCCACACATACCAACACATCACGCACAAAGCATCATTGTGACTTAATCAATTATAAACTAATGTTGGGTTGACAATTCAATAATATAAGAGACAATGACTGTGTATTCAATCATGTTTCTTAAATCAACCAATTAACCATGCTTAGCTATCGATTTGATTGTTATAATAACCAATGAACTGACTAAATACCAATAACCAAAACCACTGTCAAAATAATCAACAGAGACGAGCCAACAATCAACAATATATTGATAGGATATAACAAGCTCATTTATTAAAACCGAGCTTTGAGTAATCAAGGGTTCGCTCTGTGGACCAACACAGGGATACTGGAGTCGACCCCCAATAGTGGGTGAGAACCTTTGAGACCATACAGTGGACACACATGCCATACCACCAATAAGTTCACAGACATGGTGATAGTTCAAGAGATAGGAGAGACTATGAATGGAGGAGCGGATGCTTCATTTTGGTCTGTAATAACATCAAGAACATGCAGGGTATAACCATCATGGTCTTCCCAATCAACCCGAAAAATGTTGAGATAAAACAGAGCCAAGAACTAGCACTCAACCTTAAGAAATCCCCTTGACATAATAGCCATCATAACCCACTGCGCAACCATCAATAGCATGAGTGAACCCATACCCAGGTGAAACGATACGCAGTGACACAAGGTGGTTCAAACCCAGCAACCCCAAGACAGCAAAAAGACTGGGTATGGTTACAAGAAATGTGTGGATATAGCCAGCCAATCTGGACCAAATGGAACCCTTCAACCAAAACCAATAAGGATGAAAGAGAGCCTTCATAGCTTCTAGCACTCATAATGATCAATGAAACTGTGACTTCAACCATCATTGCAATGAAAACCACACAAACCATCCATTCCAGAGAAATATCACAAGTTTACATAGTTTCCAGTCTTAAGAAAAGCACAGACTCATACATCATCGAGCCAATACCTATTTCATAACCAGAGAAGGTTCATGGATGGAGAAAAAGACATACATGTTAACCAAAATCTTTAAAAACGCGAGCTTAGCCGAGCAGTTCTTCCTTTGCCTAAAAATCGGAGCTTAACCACAACGAACCAAATTGAACAACAACCAAGCTAGGGTGCGGCCAGTGGGAGAGGTATGGAGTGACGTACAGTAAATACATGTCGCCTCCATCCTCCAGTCATTCAATTCCTTAGTACACGCCAGCCCACCATTCCATTAATTCATTCAATTAAACCATGCATCGAAACCAACATCCAAAATGTGCCACCCGATGTCATATTAACCATTTCCAAACATAACATAACGCATATCAAACGTGTCTTCACATGACACAATATATCGCATAGTCATTAACATTGTTAGTTGGACTAACACCATTTTCTTTAAACTGCAAATGCATAGTGCAACATTGTATGGCATAGTAGCATAGTTCCTTTCTTTTGGATTTTGTTCATATTGCTTTATTTCTTTTCAATTGCTCTTATTTGTTGTTACTAACATGTATCTTTTGCAGATGTCACAAGTAATAAATCAAGGAGTAAATAGAAAAGGTAACAACGGATATCATAAGCCATTATTACATGACAGTAGATGCTAGAGAAACAGAAACAACACATAACATGCCTTATCCATCATCCATTTGTCGCAATAGAACCAACATTTCACCATCAATCAGTAGAGCCTTGTAAGCAGTGTCGAACAGCAGCATAATATCAAATAAGAACTTGATCCTCCAATTTAAAAGGGGTCCCACCTACTAGTATTATATATATCATTAGCTTATAATTAATAGTCTTTAGCAATACTTTGCGGGCGAAATCCTCGTTGTGATTTTAATCGTCAACAAACTGGCGACTCCATAGCGAAATTTGTTTTCAACAGATTTAGAACTCAGAACTCATGGTTTCGCAGACCAAGAATAGTAGATCAAGAAGATATAACCAGAATGATCATGCAATAGGGGGAAGTGAGTGGATTTAATGGAAAAATGATTGGGAATTTGGGAATATCTCATGAAAAATGTTAAGTATGAGGGGGTTTATCCTTGTATGCATAATCATTCAACCAGATTTTTCTCTTTACTTCAAGGAGAAAAATTAATGGACTTACTCTTTTATTTCTCAAATGGATGAAGAAATGGAAAGCAGAAGCAGGAGATAACCAATTTCTTTATAAGACAGCAGTGAAAGAAGATAGAAAATTCAAGTGTGCTTTTCAGGGGAAACATCGTGACAGTTGTGTAAGCTTGATGTTATTGACCAATAATATCTTGCAGGAGTGACTTTGTGGTAGAACTAATCCAACATCTTATTCTTGACCAAAATCAACTAAAATATGGTAAGCAATAAAATCATGAAAGAAATAAAAATGAAAAATTTAAAACAACATAAATAAAATGACAGAACGTAAAAGAAATAGGAAATGCTTAAAACAGAAAGAAAAAATCAAATTATTGTAAGCATAAAAGAAAAATAGTGAAAAACTGAAAGCAGAGCTAGACTACTAACATACAGAAAATCCAAACAGCGTTAGAACTTTTCAAGTTCGTTCCATGTAATGCTTCAAGTGAGAACCGTTAGTGTTGTAGGAAAACAATCACTCATGTAAATCCTTTAGAATGTAAGAATTAGTACCTAAGACAAGCGATCTTGAAAGGACCCAGCCATAATTTTTGAAATTTTGAATGTCTTCCGCTATCAGCGTGAGCTGAATCCCACAGCAATACTTTTTCATTGACCTTAAATTTGATAGTCTTGACACTCTTGTTGAAATACTTCTTAATAGTTTGTTGTCTCCTTTTAATATTATCCAAAGCAAACATACTTTTCTCTTCCAAAGTTAGGAGTGCATTTATTCTTTGTGAAACATCAGAAGAATTTAATTCTTCGATCTGTAGCATCAACCTTAAGGAAGAAATGTCTAGCTCAGTTGGCAGGAGGGATTCTTGACCATAAACAAGATGGAAAGGAGTGAAACCAGTGCTCACCTTGGTGGTAATTTGATTTTCCCAAAGGGCATAAGCGAGGAGAGTGTGCCACTGACAGGGCTTATCTTCGATGAGCCTCTTGATGATTCTTACCATATTGTTTTTGGTAGACTCAACCTTCCCATTCCCTCGGGGATAATAAGATGATGAGGTGAAATGTTTAACCCCCAACTTAGCTACAAATCGGATCAACTTAGCAGAAATAAAACCGGGACCATTGTCGGTAATAATTTCCAATGGAATACCAAATAAGGAAAAAAAAATTCAAGGAAAGAAATTACCTGATCATTTGTTGAATTCTTAAGTGGGACAGCTTCAGCCCATTTCATAAAATAGTATGTGGTTGTTAAAATAAAAACTTGTCCTGCTGAATATGGAGGATTAATAGGACCAATAAAATCCAATCCCCACTTTGAAAAAGGAAAGTCTAGGAGGAAAGGTTGTAATGGCATGGTTGAAAGGCATTCTTTCCCTGCAAATTTTTGGCACTTGTCACAAGATCTCGAAAAATTATAAGAGTCATGGAAGATTGAAGGCCAATAGTATCATTTCCTAATAATTTTGAAAGCAGTGATTTTAGCAGAAAAATGGCCTCCTACATGAATGACAGAACTTGAAGAACCATGAGTTTCTTGCAACAGTTTCTATGCATCCTCATTGTTTACACACCATAGCAGCGCACCATCAGATTCAAGATGGAGCCTTCTCCTTTGATGAGTGTTTAAGTTGTCTAGATATCTTTGGTTTTGTAAGTAATAAACCAAATTCTTATACCAGGGATGTTTAGACATAGGGAGGATCTGGTTATCAATGTAAAAGAGAGTTGATAGGGAACTATCCTCTTCATCAATTTCTTCACTATTCTCAGCACGTTGAGCTAAGTGAAGGGCTAAGTCACATCCCTTGATAGTTGTAGAAGTCACGATATTCAAATCATGCTCCTAGGTCTTGGCAAGCCAATGTGCAAGATTCTCTGAAAGATAAGTCTGTGAGAGAAAAAACTTGATAGAAGGTAAAGGGACTTTTACCAACGTGTGCTTACCTAATATGAAGTGGCGAAACTTTTCAATAGATTTAACAAGAGCAAAATCATGTTTCTCAATAAAAGAATATTTAAATTCATCATCAGACAAACTTTGACTCATGTAAGCCACTAGTTTTTCATTACCTTGGTCATCACTTTGCATGAGGATAGAAGAAACTGCTTCCTCGGTGGCATTAGTGTATATCATGAATCCCTTCTCAAAATCCAGCTTCGCCAGAACCGGTGCAGAACTGATTTCTTTCTTAATCCCTTCAAAAGCATTTTCGACATCATCTGTCCAAGAAAAAGAATGATCTTGCTTAAGAAAATTATGAATTGGTTTGACCATCACAGCAAAATATGGAACAAACCTACAGAAAAAGTTAATAACCCCCATAAAAGATTGAACCTCCTTCTTGGAAGTGGGAGCAGGCAGATTAAGGATAGCAGAAATCCTTCCAGGATCAATGTTTATTCTTGAATCAGAGACAATGTGTCCAAGGAGCTTGCCCTCGGTAATGTCAAAAATGAACTTAGAAGGGTTTAGAGAGATGTCAAATTTCCTACATCGCATGAGAAATTTTCTCAAATGACCAAAGTGATCTGATCGGGTTTTAGAGTAAACAGTTAAGTCATCGAGGTAGAACTGAATGATCTTGTCGATCAAATCATCAAAAGTTATTTTCATATCTCTTTGAAAAGTGGCACCTGCATTAGATAAACCAAAAGGCATACGTTCATAAGCAAAGGTACCCCAACGAGTAATAAAGGTGGTTTTATATTTATCTTCCCTTTTTACCTTGATTTGATTGTAACCAGAAAAACCGTCAAGTAAGGACATCATTTGTGACCCTGCAACTTGCTGCAAAATCATTTCCATGATAGGGAGAGGGAAGTGATATTTTATACTAGCTCAATTTAATGCACGGAAATCAATGCATAATCTGATTTGACCAATTGTTTTCTGAACATGAACCAAATTTGAAACCCATTCAGAATACTTGACCGGAAATATGATTCCAACCTTCAAGAGTTTTTCCAACTCCTTTCGAATAGTTGATTCTAGCATAGGGTTGATAGGCATTTGTTTTTTCCTAACTGGTTTTATGCCTTCTTTGATGGGGATGGCATGTTGTATACGACCAGGATTAAAACCACGAAGATCCTCATAAGACCAAGCAAAAACATCTTTAAATTCACCAAGTAGCTTGGAAAACTTCATTTTCTCTTCATCATAACATTGGGCACCTATTTTAACAGTATTTGGAGCCTCGGGTGTCCCAATGTTCAAGGAGATGGTTTCACCCACCTTCCTTTTCGACTCCTCTTCTTTCTATTTATTTTTATTTCCTACATCACTCAATGAAAACGAACTTTCTAAGGGAGTCAAACCTTTAGGAATCTTGTCATTTTCTATGGATATAATTTCCTTGGGATTAAAAGGTTCATTTTGAATGAAAGCACAAATGCTCTCATCGTTAGGAAACACCTACCAAGATTCCATATTGTCAAGGATATGTGGACGATATAGAGATTGAAAAGTACAATCAGGTCTATGTGGCAGAAGTTGTCGAGTAGGAGAGGCTGCAAAAACAGCTAATCGATCAGCCATCGTGTTCAATTCCCTCATAACATGAGTGATGTTGAAAGATAATAGGTTCGAGATAAGCGCCCAAACAGTTTGGGTGTATTGTTTCATCAACTTGTTGCTAGGAGAGCATATCTTATGTACAAGGTTCACAACAAGCTTGGAATCCCCAAAAACTGAGAGGTGACCACAACCAAGATTATAGGCGTTTTCAATGCCTGATAATAAAGCTTCAAATTCTGTGACATTGTTCATGCAATCAAACTCCAACCTATAAGAAAAGTTGTGGATTTTTCCTACAGGAGAAATCAAGACAATTCCAGCTCCATTTCCTTCATTTGAGCATGAGCCATCAAAGTGCATGTGCCACATACCATCATCTAAATCGATTTGTTCCAAGGGAATGTTATCCTCCTCAACAAATATGGAATACACTCCTAGGTCCTCTTCTATATAGTTTACATTACGTTGTGGGAAACTTTCTATGTAAGGTGAAATCCTTCCCTCTCTAAGGACTATATTTTTTTTACTATTTTGAGGAACGGATAAATGTGTCTTGTCGAGTGAGAGGTATCCACCTATTAAGGCTTGCCAATATCTTCCCAAGATGATTGAGTAATTTCTTACTGGCATATTGATTACCTAAATACTAAGGCTTGTCTTTATTTTAGGGTGTGCACATAAAACTAAGGTCACATCTTTAATCTCACCTATGGTCATTTGTTGTAGACTATTATAGGAGAGCATACTTCTGGTGTTTTCATTTGTACAAGATAAGCCTATCTCTTCCATAATAATCTTCGACATCACACTTGGGCCCGAACCGCCATCAATGAGGCAACAATGGGCGATCCTATCCATAATCTTTACAGAAATATAAAAAGGGGGATTTTTTATAGGGTATCTAAAGTTATGTACACCTACTTTATTTACAGACGAATCCTCTTCATTTACCACTTTAGAGAGGTTGGCTACAACAGAATCTTTTCCTTCCATGAATTGTTTTAGATGCATATGTTGTTCAGGGATGACAACCATGTCCAGAAGGGTTGCATCTGCTTTGATGTTGGCCAACTGATTCAAGATATTTTACTTGGAAGAGGGGAGAGGGGAAGTTGTTCCTTGACTGTTAGGAACCTTAGGAACCTTAACATTAGCAGTGGGTGAGGATGATCTCGGGCTAGAAGAATTGTGGGGAGGGTCAAATTTGCCTTTGGGAGCATAAGCTTTGTTCTTAGTATTGATGATCATGACATCTTCTGGCTCTGCAAAATCCAGGACAACGATGGTAGTTTCTGGTCTTTTACCAAAGATCTTATCTCTGGCACTCTTCCTTACCTCACATGTGGCTTCCTTATGGTGTTCCTCGCGGAAGTTACACCAACTTTGAGGAAAGATAGCTTTAGGCTAAAAATTATTTTCAATCGTATTTCTAAAGGGGGGTGCAGAAGAGGATGAAGCTCCATGGGTGAGAGGGGACACATTTCCTTTTCGATCATACGCTATCATATGATTATTCATATCTTGTACTAGATGTAAGAGGGCGAACATGTCTGTATGTTTAACCGATTCTCCCTGTGGAAGACTTGTTCTTTCAAGTTGTTCTTCATAATCTAAACAAGTATGCAGAGTGGAAACGATATTATCAATGGATTTTTCCTCGAGCCTATGACAATAGGGGGAAGGTAATGCATTGTAGTAATACATGAAAGTGGCTTGGTTCTGAGGTCAAATGAGTTCAGGGATTTGATTGTATAACTTAGTGAAACACAAGTTGAAGGACTTGATGGTTTCACCATCTTTATAGGCAATGTTATTGTATTCCCTTAAATTCTTGGTTGGGCTTTTGGATTGCCCATAGGTGGACCTGAACCAATAGATTAACTCCTCCCAAGTAGACAGAATCTTAGGAGGAAGGTCAAAGAAATCGTCTGCAGCCTTTCCTTCCAAGGAATTGACGAATAAGCGCATACAAGTATCGTTGTCATTGGCCCCTATGTTGTGACAAGCATTAGAAAAAGCCACTAGGTGTTCATTTGTAGTGAAAATTTTATTTCCTGAAAACCTGGAAAGATGTTCTTTGAATTTAGGAAGTGGACGAGTAGCAAGTGCTAGGTTAAGAGGAGAGGACACATGCCACAGTGTGGTTGTGGTGTCTTCTTCAAACTGAAAAAGCCCATACTTTTTAATGAATTTGGTAAGATTTTTGGTAGACTGGATAGGGATATGGTGGCTATATAAGCTACCAATCATTGATGAAGATGAAGACTGAGAAGAGGAAGCACTTCCAGTGCCACCAGAGCCACCACTAGATGTCATCTTGTGGATGATAGGTGAGGGAAATAAAGACGAACTGGATGAATCAGACAAAGTTCTCCTTAGAGCACTTTGTTGGGTAGATAACACAACGTTCCTTCTTCCCATTTCAGCAATAGGATTAATTTCAGGTGATAAGCCTCTTCTTCTTCTAGAAACATGAAAGTCTAAGGACATGAAAGTGAGTCCGAAATTGAAGGAACAAGAAGGTTACTGTTGATTTATAGGTTGTCTATGTCTAGCTTCACAACATACCTGGGCAGTAATATCTCGTTCAATGGATGCCCATGAATTCAAAGATATGTTGGTCTGATCTTGAAGACCGGGATGAATATTGGGTTGTCTTGCGCAGGAACAATCATTAAGAAATAAAACAGTCAAAGAATTAATATCAGAAAAATAGATGTATTTGATGATAATCAAGCATAAAAATTAACCAGAGAGATATTGAAGATCTTCCCAGTATGGTCGCCAAATAAATGTTGAGGAAAAGATATGAAATGATCTTACTCAAGCATTTTCAGATTCTGCTTAGCTAAAGCAAAATAGACAGGAATATCACCCTATTTTTATAGCCATCAAAATTAGTATCCTAACTCACAAGTATTGATTACAAGTGCTTAGGCTAGTCTTTTTATAAATAAAAGCTTGCTGAAAAATTCATTATTTATATGATTTTATGAATATAACAGTTGTTGAAATAAATGTAGAGACAGAAGTAAAGACACCAAGTCGGTAATCAAGATGAGTGAGACATAAAGCAATCCTTTATTTCATTCCAATTCATCAAAGAGTCATTCTCTTTACAAACTTTCGTGAAGAAGTTTTGGACCAAATTCAAACCTAGACATCCTCGATAAAACATACAAAAGGACCTCTGACAGAAAATAAAAAAATTGAACTCTAAAATCTGGATCAGCTTGCCACAGATTTTTTCCCACTCGACTCTGCACAATAGCCTTTGTCAGTCATGAAAACTAATTCACAAACAGACAAGTCTACACAGACTATAAAAGATAGATCAACACCTCTGAAAAACAAGTGTCTGAATGATGTAATTCAGCCCTGAATCTTGTTGTCTACAATAAGACCCTGCTATCGTAAAAAAGAATTAGGCTTGTGATAAATTAAGGAATGAATGAAAACTGAACTATCTCAACACGAACTCAAAGAGAAAACCTTAGTATGCTTCTCCTTCTATCATCCCTTTGTTCCTCTCTTTCCTTTTTCCTTTAAGAAAATTAGAATTGGTTGAAGTAGTTGAACTACTTCATTAGTTAAGTTAACTAAAAACTCAACCAACTTTTTAGTTAGGGGGAAAAGTAATAAATCATAATAAGGGTTTTAAATAAATAATAACTAGTAGGTGGGACTCCTTGTGACTCCCCCTTAGCTCTTAACAATCATAACATAACTAGTTAATTAAACAAAAACATCCCTCCTTGTGACTCTCATCATCACATTCATGCTTAACAATTAATCTCATTGATATTTGAAATTATTTCCAAAAAATATATTACTCATATGTCCAAAAAAAAACATGGTGTCCAAAACTTCTAAAGTCTACTGTCATCATCAGTAAATAAATAAAAACTTAAAATCCATATTTTCCAATTTGTGAGGCAATCTTTCCCTTATCGTTGCTATCACCCTTTAATTTCTTTGAATTTTCCTTAGGCTGTGTGGAGCCTTTAGGCCTAATCTCACTGATCACATGAGAGCAATCATCGCTCAAACGCATGTGGGAGGACACAAATTTATCAGAATCATTTGAAGGTGAAGAAGGGGCAGTAGTGGCTTTCCCTTTGCCAGGGGCATGGTGGGCCTCGGTTTTCAACCTTTTGCTTGAAAAGCTCATTCATGTATGCATGATTGATTAAAAAATAGTTCCTTTAACAACCATACATGACAACTCCTTTTAAAATATGAAATAAATTTTGGCTCAGCAACATATCAGACTCATGGAATCCAATCCATACAAATTGTTTAACCGTTTTCAATGAGAAGGGGTTGAAAAAAGGTTCTAGGATATGTGAGGGGTTTGTATTGAGCAAAAAATGTTAAAATGAGGGGGAGAAGAATCATGGTTACTGCTCACAGACAAAAAACAATCAATAGTAATGTAAACCAAAGAACATGTCACTATAATCCATCCAAGAAACTGCGATTTCAACTGTTACAATACAAAATTCTCTTGACTGTAATTAAATTTTAGGAACAGGGAGTGAAAAATGAATATGGGAAGGCGATGGGATTGTAATTAGCGAAAAGTGAAATAATGGTAGGGAGGAGAGCGGATATTGTTCATAAAATTAATTAAGTAATCCATAAAACCATGCTACATCAAACGCAAAAGATCCAACACCAACCCAGAAATCACTGTGATCAATTTAAACAACTATTGTGTATAATTCAATCAATTATGTGTATTAACTTGCTCACTGTTCGCAATAAAATCCTTAACACAATGTCATCAAAACAAGAAAATATGTCTTCCACAACATCATCTAGAAGAGTTATGTTTCTTCTCATTTGTCCCATTTGATATTTAAAGCAATTTCCAAATGAACACACAATCACTTGTTTCCACTCTATTCAACATCAAAACATCAACCATTGACCATGAATTATTTCCTCAATCAAACACAAACACAAAAGTCGTGCCTGATTTCATTCCTCTAAACAATTCAATAATCAAATTGCAATGAAATCATATTGTTATAAAACTCGTGCCCATCTTTGATGGTGTGACCAAACGATATCCCTAAACATATGCAGTGGGCATCCAAGTTACGACTATCATGATTTTTAAATTGCAATACTCATGATTAGAAATTAAAACACACAGTAACAACAACCATCAATTCAACTTAAACATGTTGTAGGAAGCCCACACATACCAACACATCACGCACAAAGCATCGTTGTGACTTAATCAATTATAAACTAATGTTGGGTTGACAATTCAGTAATATAAGAGACAGCGACTGTGTATTCAATACCATTTCTTAAATCAACCAATTAACCATGTTGATCTATCGATTTGATTGTTATAATAACCAATGCAGTGACTAAATACCAATAACCAAAACCATTGTCAACATAATCAACAGAGATGAGCCAACAATCAACAATATACCGATAGGATATAACAGGCTCCATTTATTAAAACCAGGTTTTGAGTAATCAAGGATTCACTCTGTGGGCCAACATAGGGAGATTGGAGTCGACCCCCAACAACGGGTGAGAACCTCTGAGACCATACAGTGGACACACAGGCCATACCACCAATAACTTCGCAGACAGGGTGACAGTTCACGAGATAGGAGAGTCTATGAACGGAGGAGAAGAGGCTTCATTTTGGTCCATAATAACACCTAGAACACGCAGGGTATAACCCTCATGGTCTTCCCAATCAACCCGAAAAAATCTGAGATAAAACAGATCCAAGAACTAGCACTCAACCTTAAGCAAGCCCCTTGGCATAATAGCCATCATAACCCACTGTGTAACCATCAATAGCATGAGTGAACCCATACCCAGGTGAAATGATACGCAGTGACACAAGGTGGTTCAAACCTAGCAACCCCATGACAACAAAAAGACTGGGTATGGTGACAAGAAATGTGTGGAGACATCCAGCCAATCTGGACCGAATGGAACCCCTCAACCAAAACCAATAAGGGTGACAGAGAGCCTTCATGGATTCTAGCACTCAGAATGATCAATGAAACTGTGTCTTCAACCATCATTGCAATGAAAACCACACAAGCCATCCATTCCAGAGAAATATCACAAATTTATACAGTCTCCAGTCTTAAGAAAAGCACAGACTCATACATCACCGATCCAATACCTATTTCATAACCATAGCAGGTTCATGGATGGCGAAAAAGACATACCTATTAACCAAAAGCCTTAAAAACGCGAGCATGGATGAGCAGTTCTTCCTTTGCCTGAAAATTGGAGCTTAACCACAACGAACCAAATTGAACAACAACCAAGCTAGGGTGGCGGCCAGTGGGAGAGGTATGGAGTGATGTGCAGTAAATTCACGTCGCCTCCATCCTCCAGTCATTCAATTCCTTAGTACACGCCAACCCACCATTCCATTAATTCATTCAATTAAACCATGCATCGAAACCAACATCCAAAATGTGCCACCCTATGTCATATTATCCATTGCCAAACATACCATAACAGATATCAAATGTTCCTTCACATGACACAATATATCACATAGTCATTAACGTTGTTAGTTGGACCAACACCATTTTCTTTAAACTTCAAATGCATAGTGCAGCATCGTATGGCATAGTAGCATAGTTCCTTTATTTTTTATTTTGTTCATATTTCTTTATTTCTTTTCAATTGCTCTTATTTGTTGTTATGAACATGTATCTTTTGCAGGTGTCACAGAATTTCTCTTATTTGTTGTTACTAACATATTTTGCAAGTGTCACAAGTAATAAATCAAGGAGTAAATAGCAAAGGTAACAACGGATATCACAAGCCATTATGACATGACATTAGATCCTAGAGCAACATAAACAACACATAACATGCCTTATCCATCATCCATTTGTCGCAATAGAACCAACATTTCACCATCAATCATGTAGATCCCTGTAAACAGTGTCGAACAACAACATAATATCAAATAAGAACTTGATCCTCCAATCTACAAGGGGCCTCACCTACTAGTATTATATATATCATTAGCTTATAGTTAATAGGCTTTAGCAATACTTTGTGGGCGAAATCCTCATTGCGATTTTAATCGTCAACACATGGAATGACACTCTATCACATGAGATCCTGGCACATGGTCTTTGGAGGACCAAATATCTATGTTTTGAGGCTCAACGTCTCATTTATAGGCCTCACATCACCCTTCAAGGGCATGATGTTTCCCTTTTTAGGGTTTTATCTCATGTAATTTTATTGTTTTCAAATTTTAAGGGAAAATAAAAGGGGTCGACCCTTTTTTTATTTTTTGTTGACAATTTAATGTGGACAAAATGGTTTAGATGGCCTCATATAAATAGAGGCCATCTCTTCTTCATTTTAATATCTCATCACTTGAGAGTTACATAAATCTTGGACTGAAATTTAGGCCCCTCTTGTGCAATTCCCTATCTCTTATCTCTTATGCAAAATGGATGCTTTATTTGTCTATTGGTGGAAGAAAGGCTAGAGACTTATATTGGATGCTTGTTCTTGGCAATTTGGTGGAATATCTTTGACAAGTAAGGGTTTTGCATGCTATATCTTGGATTAGGTAAGAAATTTCTGCAATTTTGTGTGTTTATTCTTGATTTCAAGGTTATTTGTGTCAAACCCTTGGAGTAGTATAAAGGCATACACCCTCCATCAAGTAATTTCTTTCTATTGTTATTGAGAAGGCTTAAGGATTGTTACAAGGAGTAAAAAGGCTTACACCCTTGTAGCAAGACCTTGCTAAGTTTTTTTTTCTATAGGGATTAAAAAGGATTACACCCCTAGAAGAGTAATAAACCCTAGCTTAACTTGGTTGTGACCAATAAAGAGACTCCATAACCCAATAGATAAGGCACTAACTTACATTGGAGAGTGAATATTGTTGCATCGGTAAACATGAATTTTGAGATATTGAATTGTTCAAGTTTGGATTTAAATTTCATGTGCTTTTCCCCTAAGGGTTTCTTGATTTGATAAGTAATTGAGTTGTTGTAACAAGAATTAAGCTACAACCAATAGGGCTGCAACAAACTCACTTACTCTTACTCTTTACTCACTTTTATACCACTAAAATTCACTTGCAAGCTGTGATAATTGATCTGTTGTTTAATAGTTATTGTTTGGGTGACTTAATTGTTTATTTTAGAGGATAGAACTTGTTGCTATAGAAAAATTTTGCTACAGACATAAGGCTGTTATAAACTCTGTTGATAACACTCATTAACAGCCCTCTCTTGCTATCAAAGTCTTGGTTCAAACATTAGAAGATTGTGTACTATTTGCTAGCTTTATTTACCAACATCACATACTTGATTTTGATAGCTTAATTTGCAGCTTTCATAACTTCTTCGTTGCTGATATATATTCCCATACTACTGAAATTTTGGTACATCAAGGTTTCTTGTTGATTCCCCATTGGTTTTGAGGCTTATATCGCCATATATTGTCTTTTTTTGGTTTATCTAACACTTTTTTGCAGGTATACAACCTTGGCAGTCATTTACCAACTCCAAAGACTCTTTTTCCAAGCCTCAAGCCTCACCTTGACCTTGACCTATAGGGGTGTTATTCTATCTCCTTGTTTCTCCCCTTGTAATCCCCCTAGGGTCACCCAGGAAGCCTCATTTTTGTTGGACTTGTCCTTCACTAAAATGAGGGGTGCATCTATTGAGGTGACAATGATAGGTGTTCCCATTTGTGTCACACACTTGTGGTATGGCTTGGGATTTTCCCAAACTACAATTTATTCGATAACAGGTATGATTCTATGGTACTATGATTGTGACTCCCTCCTGCTAATACAAAGGATCTACGACTAAGATATCTCAGCCCATAGATCTGGTGGTTGACACTCAAAGGCAATGGAGCAAAGGTTTAAGCCCGACAGGTCCCACACTCGACTCGCCCACAAACCAGATGCTGACAATTATCATTCCCCGTGGCACCCTATCTTCCATGTTGGCATGACATGTCATGACGACATCGTCCTCACTCTTTCGTAAGAAAAGGGGGGTGGAATTGGGTATTGGAACCATGTTTCCCCGAGTATCAAGGTATCAAGATTTCACTCAGCCAAGAACTCAAATTCACCTGGTGTTTCGGGGATCCAATAAATTGATAAACCATGGGCTCCACCTCTGGTTCCCAACTTCTCTGGTGAATATCAGACAACTATTATTTATCCTTCATGTTGATCCAACGAAAATCGTTTCTCACTTGATTACACAAGGATTTAAATGGGTAATATGTAAGGTAATGATCACGGAAACCAATGATGGATCTATGTCCCACTAATATTCAGTGACTTCATGAGACCGGTTACACGCTTAGCTATAGCACATGGTCCTCCCAGGGATGGTTGATATTGACCCCCCTCTCTAGATCGACAATTGTTATTCCTTTTGGGGTTAAACAAGGGTCCGATTAGGATCCTTGGGTTTATTCTCCCAATATCCATTTCAACGTACAAGGGAAGGAACAATGTTNCCCCCCCCCCCCAACACAACATTACAGGTAATTTATTATCTCTTTGAAAAGAGATTACAACACTTCATTTCGATCGAAAAATTATCATTCATTGCTTAACTTATAGAACTAGTTCCTTTTCAAAAAAAACCCAAATAAAAAAGTATATTATTGTGCACACAAGAAAATATAGACACACAACCATTCATTATCTTTACATATTTTGGTCTAATTACCATGCAATTGCATCCATTAACCAATATGGGGTGTTTTTACCCTTAAAAAAAATCATAGTATTCTTATGTTCAGATGTACAAAACTTACACCATTCATACAATTTATTCATTTACTCAAGCACAAAGACTTGGAGATAAAACAAGTATTCAATCCATTAATAGGAATGCATACTCAGAAATACAATGTAGGAACCAATCATTCATTTCATTCAATTACACCTAGTGTAAAATTACTTATCTATTTATGAGGTGTGGCCAACCAACTGACTATGCGTGGGTTCCTTTCCACCCAACCATAGGCTTTGTTGTTCACTCACTTCGACATCATTCCACCCCACGTGCTAGGCCATGATACAACCAAGGGACTCTCAAAAATTGACTTATCAGGTCATGCAATGGATCAGGAAGTTTACTCTCCTTCACTTCACTGGAAACAACAGAATTTTTACCCTCTTTCCTACTAAGCTCAAGACCTCCATGGGGTTTATTATATTCCTCCCTGGCCATATTTCCTCTACACAAGGTATTCCTTTCACAACTGCAATGTCCCTCAGCACCCTCCCCTTCCAGTGTCGATTTCTTTCCAGCAAGCATCAAGCTCATGGCTCTCTTTTTATATAGTCGATATTTTGGGTCTTCTTTGCTCCAACATGACCATTAATGCCCTAGGAATAATTCCCAATTATTATTTTTCTCAGGTCTTCATACTGGAGCTTCCTCTACTCCCACATGAGCATTCTCTTCAGTTTCCCCCATTTCTCTTCATGTCTTCCTCCAAAAACCAAATTCTTCTTACACCCTCTTGTGCCTTCTCCTGCACGCAACCATGCATTCTTTATTTTTTCAGAAGAATGAAATTCAATCTTGGAAATGAGGTGGTACTCTCTATCCACCTATCTCTCCATCCTTGTATTCATTAGGGGTGGTTGGTTGTTCAACTACCAACCCCTTCTCATTAACTGATTTTCTTCAGCTGCAAGTTAGAGGAATTATGGTTATTTCCTCCACATCATTCATCAAGGTGGCTTGGTATATTTTTCACATGAATCCCCTTTTATGCCCCCCCACTAGTCCCTCTCATGGTATCATGGTCAGTACACATTCTCCACCCATCAGTCAGTTGTGCAAAATTTCCAATTAACAATAATACATTTACAATGTTTATAAGACATGGCATGGAAATAATTAGTCATGATTAATTACATATAATCATGGGTTTAAAAATGGGGTGTTATAATCCCCTCCTCCTTCAAAAGGAACACCATCCTCGGTTTTCTTTGTATCTCATCAACCCCTGGCCATGCCTTCCTCTTTCAACCGCTTCAACAATTTTTTTCTCTTCTTAGTTTAGTCTTCTCTCAGTCTCTCTCATTTTTATTAATATGCCTACAACAATTTCAAACAACATGCATATTAATTCACAATTTCATGCATAAACTATTCATTGTTGTTCATAATTCAAGAGGAAATATACACATCAGCATTATTACCCCACATTTATAGGGGTAACTAAGGATATGATGTCTTGAGGCCCTCATGTTGCATACATGGAGTATCGAGAGACACATCAGTAGGCAGAGCCCCGCATCACACCACCCATCACCATGACATTGATGGTTGCACCATTCGCCACACCAGCTTGGCTTGCAGAGGACAACAGGCCTTGTGTTGGACATATTGTCATTGATATGTTGTCATTGATGTCAATAGTCAATGTCATTGTGATGTGATGATAAGTTGTTATGATGAATTGTCATTGTTGAGTTATAATTGATGAAATTGTCATTGATGTCAACAGTATAACAGTTAGTAGAGAATGAAAATGTCAGACAGTATGCAGAGATCAAATATTAGAAGGAAAAGATCATTCCAGAAACATGATCAGATGAAGTCGTCACCGTTGGATACGCAAAGCGACAGATCAAGGGCATGGATTGATTGTGAAGCGTGAAGGGAGAATTAAATAATTCATTAATTCCAATCCTACAATTAGTCTAGACTGTCAGATTACAAGAGAAGGATCGTTGGAGGACTGGTCAACGATCAGATCAAGTCATGATTTTTGGATATGCAAGCACCAGATCAAGGGCAAGGATTGATTGCGAAGCACAAAGGAAGAATTAAACAACGCGTTAATTCCAATCTCGCAAGTACTCTAGATCGTCAATCATCACCCGCCAAGAGATCTATGGTTGGCATCAGTTCCACTAACAAACGAGCAGTTTCCATTGCGGAACTCGACAATAGTTTTAAATGGCATGCTAGTGAGGACCCCACAATCATCCATGATCGTTGATCTGCTCTGAGAGCATTCTCAACTGTTGGATCAAGTTGAGTGGAAGGACAGAGTAAGTCATGGACCATAGATCATGGAAGTGACATACGCATGGTTAGCCCGGCATTGACCACTTCGGGTAAAATCGACCGAAGGAAATGTGAATGAAGGAATTTTAGCCGAAGCCGAAGTTCTAAAGTAAACGTGATCCATCCGATCGTAGGTAATGTTTTGGGAAAAAGAAGATTCATTGGATTTAAACCAAGGAAAAGCAGCATTGCAGACAAATTGAGTCGTCGATCTAAGATCACGATCAATGAACAACATTCATTTTGGGTTAAAAATTTTGAGGAGGTTACACTTTGGGTAAAACAAGAAGTAAGAAAGGCAAAGTTAACCGAAGTTCTGAATTCATGAACTTTCATCAACCGTTGGATCAGAGGAAGAGAAGGGAAATCCTGTCAACTGTTGATCTATTCAGAGCGCACCAAGGATGAGTGTGGCCAACTTCGACATTGACCACTTCGACGAAAAAGGACTCAAAACATATGAATTCACACAAAGGCCGAAGTTCCAAAGTCGCTCTCAGTCATCGATCTGAGATACATTTCAGGAGTTAGGACAACCATTAGATCTAGGAGAAGAACATGTGTCACATGAGGAGATCCACATCAGCAAGGAAACGTGGCACAATCAGATGATGACAAGTGTCAAAGTGCATTTGGAATTTCAGGTATGCGTAAGTCACGAAATTAAATGACACATGGCAGCCACTCGATCAGTGCCAAGTCATAAGTGACGTCGGTAAGATACGTCACTTCGAGAGTATGTACTTCGGGGGAAACCAGTTTCTAACATCAGAAATCACCTGAAGCACCGAAGGTCGAATTTAACACCTATCTTTGATATAATTCAGGAGCGTTCTCAACCGTTGATCAAGTACAGTGGAAGGATAGCGTAAGTGGAGGTGTTAACCGACAGCAAGCGATCACTACTGTTGTATGACTTATTCGGTAGGTAATCGCTTCGGAGGAATTGTTACTCCAGAGTTCAAGAGCCACGAATAGTCGAAGTTCTGAAGTGAACGAGAATCATTCATCATGCAAATAATATATCGATCATCCGATCTACTTCGGAGAATTCTGCTTCGGGAGATTTGAAATATTATAGAGGCTGGAATTTGCGAAGGACAAAGTCCCGAAGTACCGACAGTTGTCCATCTCATCGGAAGATTAAAACGTGACTGTTGATTTTAATAACTGATCAATCACTCGCTTGGCCTAGAGCCTTCTCACCACCTACAGTCATATGGAATAAAGAAACAAAGAGCGAAAGAAGAGGTGGTGTTGGGAACATCGCTTGGACAATAATCCCATGGTTTTGTGCATATGGTCATATGTAAATTATTTGAAGGAAGCACCTCATATAGATTTAATTCGACAGAGAGTTAGCACTAGAACAATACAGAGAATCGATAAAAGATCAAATATGATTTGTTGGTGAACTAAGAATGCAGCAGAAGCATGAGAACGATATGATGAGTCGATCCATGCTTATGATCAACTCGTGAAGACAAAAGAACCGACACACATTCATGATTAAAAGAGAGTTAATTCATGAGCATTATGAATAAAGAATAAAAAGGAAAATGATATTATTTAAAATTAATTTTATCATTTAAATGAAAAGGTACAATGGTTCAAAATCAAAAGATGCAATGATTCAAATTCACACGAGTTGGAAGACTATATAAACAAGAAATAATGGTGAAAAGAAAGTGTAGTTGAATTTGTTGAAGTATATATATTTATATATAATGGATTGAATGAAGGTTCATTCTATCAGGTTGGTGCCTATTTACAAGTTGGGTCTTGTATGAGGATTGGATTCCTCACATCTCACTTGGATCTGAGATCAACAAGCAGGGACTTGTTATGAGGATTGGATTCCTCATTTCTCAGTTGGATCTAAGAACTACAAGCTGGGTCTTGTAACAGAGAGTTGGGTCTCTCATAATTGTTTGAAGATGATATTCAAAGATTGATATTATGTATTCATTCAAGTTAAATATATAAATAAAATATTTATTCTTATATATATTGATTGAGAAAATGAAATAAATATTTGTTGTTCAGTTAATTTGTAAAAAGTGGGAAATTGTCCAAAGTTTTGTGACACTGATTCACCCTCCCCTCTCAGTGTCAAGTGTCCATTTCAACACCTTGCTCCATTACGTAATGAGTGTGGTGTTGTGGTAAGTTTCATTTTAATAAATGAAGCATTTGAATATGTTGCAAAAGGCTCTTCCTTGATTTTGAAAATGTTTTCTTGGAAATTACGTTCTTGTCCTTGTTTCACCTTGGTGGTTGACATTGTTGTCCTAGTAAGTGGTCACCCTTGGTGAAAGGGTTTCTACTGGGGGATCCCATTGATGAGTCACTGTACCACTCCCGCACATACTTTCCACTTTCCATGTTTATTTCCCTTCGTTTCCTCATATTTTGTGTTTTTGGGCCACATTGACCCAAGAAGGGCTTGCACCTCATTTCATGGGAAGAAGAGGCTAAAGGCCCAAAGGCTTGTAGCTAGAAAAAGATAAAATCCAATCATAAAACTTCCATATGATCACCCAGGGATCCCTAGAACAATGAAATGTTTCTCAAGAAAAAGTAAGGAACCCATAAAATAATAACTAATTTAACATGCCAACCAAGGTAGAGCGTGTGTGGGAAACATTTTTCATGCTTACGTAAAACTCCCACATATCATCTTCAACTTAGGGAAGCAAAATGTGACCAAGGTAGAGTTAAGGTGGGAAATTTTTTTCATGCTTAGGTAGAAGTCCCACTTTATCTTCAACTTGGGAATACTCTAATAAATTAAACGGAAAAAGGGCTTGGAAAAATCATGCATTGTGGACAAAGGGAAGCACACCCTCTACAAAGGCACCCATAAATGAGTCAATATGATCCCTTGTATGTCAAGAAACCACATGCCCAAAAGCATTACCCCTATCCACCTCATACTCTTCACATGACTTAGAGAGGTTCCACTTGGGAAACACCCCTTGACTTGGGGAATGATTCACCCAATAGGTCACCATGACAACCCTCTCATACCTAAATTTGGCAAGTTGCATAAGGTCTTTGAGCATTTGTTTATTTTGAGAGGGGGGATTTGGTGCACATGTTTGGGTGGTTATTTTATTATATATGGCTTACTTGAGATGATGCTTGTGACTTGTAAGCCCTTGGACGGCGAATTCACTTGTCTTTGTAGGGCCTTGGTAGGTGCAAAGACACTTCATGGAGGCACAAGGTCACTTGGACCTTCACTTGGGTCATGAATCCCACAGGATGGATTATGCACCCTTACTTCTTGGACACTTGGATGAGGGACGTTTCCTTTGGAGGCACTTGAGGATCCCTTGAAAGTGATTTTATAGCCTTCCTAGCCCCAACAACTTGTCTTTGGAGGCCATACAATGCACTTCTAGTGTATGACGTCACACTTGGAAGGCTAGGGTTTGGTAGTGATTGGATGATTTAATGGTGGCATGATGTTGCTCCTTGGAGGAAGACCCTAGCACATGGAGAATAGACCTTGGGAGGCCCAATGAATTCCTCATTCATCTCAACGTCTTGCTATTTGAGCCAAAATGTCACCCTTACGGGGGCATGATGTCATCTTTTTAGGGCTTGCTTCCTTGTAAAATTAAATTTTGATTTTGTAAAGGGGAAATTAAAGGATTTCGACCTCCTTAATTGTGTATTACCCTAAGTAATGTGGACAAACAATTTTATCAAGACCTCTTATAAATAGAGGCTTTCTCATTTCATTTGGATATATCATAACACTTGAGAATTACATATGTTTGTGGCTGGAATTTTCGCCCCTCTTGGGAAAATCACATATCTCTCTCTTTGATGATATTTGGAAGCTAGTTACTTGTCTTGTGGAAGGAAGTGGTGCACTATCTCTTGGATTCTTAGCTCTTGCATGTATGGTGAAATATTCTTGGTAGATAAGGATTTTACTTGCTATCTTTTGGGATTGGTAAGGAATTTCTGCATATTGTTAGTATTTATTCATGTTTCATGGTTTTTCTTGTATAAACCCTTAGAGGAGTATAAGGGAATACACCCTCCACCAATATCTATCATTATTTTTAGTGCATAAGCTATTTCAAAGGTTGCAAGGAGGAGTAAAAGGGATTACACCCTCCTAGATTTACCTTTCTAGGTTTTGCATACTCTAGCAAGTAAAAGGGCCTACACCCATAGAGAAGTTACAAACCCTAGATATTAAACATATTAAACAAGAGACTCCATAACCCAATTGATAAGGCACTTGTCTATTTTTTTCCATTGGAATACATGAAAAATAGAGATTTTGTGATTGTCTAAATTGGGAGTTGTTCTTCATGCTTTTAGCTTACTTGAGCCACTATGGCGTCTAACCTAGCTTTGTGATTCTCTTATTGTAATTGACATAATGCTACAACCATTAGGTTTGCAGAAAAACTCACATAAACTCTTTCATTTCTCACTAATATACCAATAAAATTTGCTTGCAAGTTGCCATAATTAATCTACGTGTCATTGGCTATCTTTTGGGTGGATTGTTTGTTGATTTTAATTGTTAGATATTGCTTTTGTAGAAATTGTTTTCTACATCCATAAGTCTGCATTGATACATTGTTGATAACATCATTTATCAACCTTATTTTACCATAAAAAATTGTTCTACAATATTGGGATATTATATATATGATTAGGATTTTATTACCCAATAATTATATGGTGTTTTGCATGGTTAATTTTGTAGCTATTAATGTTTTACATTGCTCATATGTGTGTGTGTGTGTGTGTGTTGCCTAATTTTTTGGACAACAAGGTTTATTTCTTGTTTCCTTTTGGTTAAAGGCTTGTCTATCTATCCTTTATCATGTTCCAGTCAATTTTAACATTGTCTTGCAGGTACACAATGTTTTGGCAACCATCCTTCATCATCAAGACTCTTTTAAAAGCCTTTTATCACTTCCAATATTGACCTATAGTGGTTTCATTGGTCATGTTCTCACTTTCCATCTCCATCCCCCTCGAGTCATCGATATCCCCCCCTTGTGGTGATTTATCATCACTAAAGCAAGGATATTATCTATCTAAGGTGATAGTGGGTAGGTACTCTTGTAGTTGTCTCATTTTCGTGGATTGGGTTGGGATTTTCCCAACCTAAAATTTGTGCAATAACATTTTGGAACCATTTCGAGGGAGGATTTTGAATCCTTTTTCGCATCGTAATGACACTTTGGAAAGCTTTGATCCCAAATACTTTACCCCTAGCTTGCCTGGAGACTCCATCGAGGAAAGTTCCCTTTCCTTTATTGATGAGCTATTCATAAAAATCATCTGGAGACTCGACCATCCCAGAATCCATCTTTCCAAAAGACCCTTCCCCCTGGAAGATTCAAGCCTTCCAAGGTTTATCAAACAAAGACTCATTTTAACTCCCCCATTGTCAAAACCCTTTTCCACAGTAACCTTCCCTTTGCCTCAATGGTACATCCTTGGGAAAAATACCTTTACAAGCCCTTGAACTTGGTTGCCATCCCTGGACATCCCAATGCTATGTCTAAAGAATACCAAAAATGGTTTCTAAAGTTCTCAAGAAAAAATGTGGTCACAACTGAAGAACACCTTTATTCAATTGGTCGAGACATGGAAAATGAAGGAGTAGAACATGAAGATGTGGCAATGAAGCTACTAGCCACATCTCTTACTGAAGATTCCTAGAGGTGGTTCAAAGGCTTGCAAGAAAATCACCTAGCACTGTATGAATATTTCGCTAAGTTGTTCAAAATCAGATGGGCAACAAAGAAGGATAGCATAATGTCAATGACTCGGTTCAACCAGATTAAGAAAAGGGAGAATGAGACAGTGAGTGAACTTGATACCAGATTTGATAAACTATATATCCAAATTTCGAAGAATTTGTGCCCATTTGAAGCAGTTGTCTCTCTCCTCTATGTGAATACCTTTGAAGGGAAATTTGGTTTCATCCTAAGTGATAAGAAACCCAACACTTTGGAAAAATCCAAAGAATACAGTGCAAAAATCGAAGAGAATATTATTTACTCAAGATTGATCCATTTCAGTATCCTTGCACCAGGACGAAAACAAAGACAAAGACGACAATAAACAATGAACTAGATCCAATAACTCTCCTAGATCAAAATCTTAATCAAATGAATGCTCAATTCGTCCAAACTCATAATCAAGTTATGAACCGATTGACAAGTTTGGAAAGAAATCAATCCTCTTTGATACCTCCATTCATCAGACATTAGAGGGATGCTACAGGTTGGAAGGAAAAAACCTAACAAGAGGCAAAGGCTCTCGATACTTCAAACATTGTTGGGATGGTCAATTTGGAGGAATAACCATGGTGTTCTCCTTGTCAAGAACCCCATCCAAAAGATGAATGTCCCAAATGAGAGGAGGACTCCCCTGACAGTATGAACTTCATAGAAACAATTTGCGCTTTACATGATGATGAGTATGTGGACATTACCTAGGAACAACTTGATGAATTCAGGAAGAGGGGAGATAGATAAGGTCGACTCATAGTGATAAATCAGTTGACCAAAGATGATAGGAAAGAATTGAAGAAGAGAGAAATCTTGACATATGAAAGAAGGAATAAAACTCTTGTCCCTCTGCCACAAGCTCCAGCTCATCCACCACCAGAGAAGAAAGCCCCATCTCAGCCAAGAAAGGAAGCTCCACCTTGACCAGCAAAGAAGGTCATCCCACCTCCCCTACCTCAAGTTCATGACTTACTTCCAAGACCAACACAGGTAGATGAGGAAATCCAATTAAACATAGGTGTCCCAACCATGATTGGAAAGATGAATATGTTGGTTCCTGTGGTGGAGATGTGAAATATTCTTTCTGTGAGAAGAGAAGTGTTGAATATGATAAAAGTACCAATTGAAGTAGAGAACCCTCCAGTGATCCTAAACACCATGTACCATGGACGGAAAAGGGATGCAAACCCTCCCTTTTATGTCTCTTTGGGTGTGAATGGTATCCCTTTGAACAATTGTATGCTAGATTTTTGGGGCCTCAGAAAATGTAATGTCTTTGAAGGTTATGAAACAACTTGGCTTGAAAACAAATCAGCCATATGGAAATGTCTATAGTATTGATTCTAAGAAGGTTAAATTTTATGATCTCATAGAAGACATGGATGTCTACTTGGAATATTTCCCTCACATCGGGCTCCTCATGAACATAGTAGTGATTGATGTTCTAAACGCTTGGGGAATAATCTTATCAAGAAGTTAGGCTACCACTCTTGGTGGATTTCTCAGCATGGACCTTACTGATGCACATATTCCTATGGGAGTTGGTACTTTCGAGACTATCTACAACCGAGAGGTGTCCAAGAAACATGTGTTGGATCAGAATAATCTTGACTATAGTAGCAAGGATGAATTTGATGAGGCTCCAGACACCATTGAGTATGATCCATGGGACCTACCCTTTATGCAAGAGGATTGCATAGATACACTACTTCCAAGGACAAATGAATACAAAGAAAAAATTGTGAAATTCCAAGGAAAAGAGTCAGGGTCCATCAAGATATTAAAGAAATAAGAAGATAAAAGAGATAAAGAACGTGAAAAAGTCATTAAAGATATGGTTAATGCAGAACCAACTTCATACCCTTACATTGAGAACATACCTTACATTAACTTCAGTGAAGGGAGCCTTGCAATTATGTGGGATAAGAGGAAGGGCAAGCCCAAGTATGATCAAAAGAATGATGTTTTATGGATTGGCCCTTACGTCATCAAGAATAATTCTGAGAAGGGAATCTACTACTTATATTCCATGGATGGGAGGAAGATTCCATTACCAGTTGATGGGTCTCTCCTCTGACCCTACATCAAAGAAACTTGAATTCTTCAGGGCCCAAGCCCTAGGTAAGTATGTAGGTCATCTTGATTTCTTACATTTGCATTTTTCTTTCTCATGGTAGTTTAGTTCCATCTCATTTTCACTTTTCATTTTGATTTACTTGCATTTTTTGGATTATTGATTTACATCATTTGTTGTCATCATGTTACATGTTCGTTTAGAAATTTTGAAAAAATGAAAAAAAAAAAATTCTAATTTTAGTTGTCAATTTTAATTTTTAAGATTTTGATTATATGAAAAAAGGATTAGTGTGCCATCCTAGATGCTCAAACATGTTTGTTTGTTTCAGTGGGTGTAGGCACAAGTCTTACCAAGAGATGATGCAGTTCTCATGCACTTTATGGTGAGCACATGTCCCCAAGTAGGAGCCACATGTTACCCCCCATTTCTAGGGGTAACTAAGGAGATGATGTCTCGAGGCCCTCAGGTTACAGACATGGAGTACCGAGAGACATATCAGCAAGAAGATCCCCACATCACACCACCCATCACCATGATATCGATGGTTGTACCATTCACCACACCAACTTGGTTCACAAAGGATAGCAGATCTTTCTCCATGAGGTAACAAGTCTGGTGTTGTGATAAGTGTCATTCTAATAAATGAAACATTTGGATATATTGCAAAGGGTTCTTTCTTGATTTTGAAAACGTTTTCTTGGAAATTATGTTCTTTTCCTTGTTTTACCTTGGTGGTTGACATTGTTATCCTAGTAAGTGGTCACCCTCGGGGAAAAGGTTGCTACTGGAGGGTCCCCTTGATGATTCATAGTACCGCTCCCGCACATACTTGCCACATTACATGCTTATTTCCCTTCGTTTCCTCGTATTTTGGGTTTTTGAGCCACATTGACCCAAGAAGGGCTTGTACCTCATTTCATGGGAAGAAGGGGATGAAGGCTCAGAGGCTTGTAGCTAGAAAAAGACAAAATCCAATCATAAGTCTTCTAGATGTTTTCCCAAGGATCGTGAGAAAAATGAAATGTTTCTCACTAAAAACTAAGGGACCCATAAAATAATAACTAATTGAACATGCTAGCCAAGGTAAAGCATGTGTGGGCAATGTTTTTCATGCTTAGGTAGAAGTCAAAATATTGTCTTCAACTTGGGGAAGCACATTGTGACCAGGGTAGAGTCAAGGTGGGAAATGTTTTTCATACTTAGGTAGAAGTACCACTTTAGCTTCAACTTGGGAATTCTCTAATAAATTAAATGACAAAAGGGCTTGGAAAAATCATGCATCGTGGACAAAGGGCGACACACCCTATACAAAGGCACCCATAAATGAGACAATATGAGCCCTTGTATGTCAAGAAAATCCATGCCCAAAAGTTTTACCCCTATCAACCTCATACTCTTCACATGACTTAGAGAGGGTCCACCTGGGAAACACTCCTGGACTTGGGGAATGATTCACCCAATAGATCACCATGACTACCCTCCCATACCTAAATTTGGCAAGTTGCATAAGGTATTTGAGCATTTGTTTATTTTGAGAGGGGAGATTTGATGCACATGTTCATTTGGTTCTTTTATTATATATGGCTTACTTGACATGATGATTGTGACTTGTGATCCCTTGGGGGGGGGGGGGGGGGGTNGATTCGCTTGTCTTTGCAGGGCCTTGGCAGGTGAAAATACACTTCGCAAAGGCACAACGTCACTTGTACCTTCACTTGGGGCATGAAGCCCATAGGATGGATGATGTGCCCTTACTACTTGGAAACTTGAATGAGGTAATTTTCCTTTGGAGGCACTTGATTATCACTTGCAGTTGATTTGGTAACCTTCCTAGCCCCAATGACTTGCCTTTGGAGGCCATACAATGCACTTATGGGGTATGAGGTCACACTTGGAAGGCTAGGGCTTGGTGGTGATTGGATTATTTGATGGTGGCATGATGTTTCTCCTTGAAGGAATACCCAAATGCATGGATACTAGGCCTTAAGAGGCCCAACAACTTCCTCATTCAACTCAACATCTTGCCATTTGAGCCAATATGTCACCCCTAAGGGGGAATGATGTCATATTTTTAGGCCTTACTTCTTTGTAAAGGGGAAATTAGAGGAGGTCATCCTCCCTAATTGTGTTTTACCCTAAGAAATGTGGACAAATAATTTTAGCAAGACCTCCTATAAATAGAGGCTTGCTCATTTCATTTGTATATATCATAACACTTGACAATTACATATGTTTGTGGCTGAAATATTTTCCCCTCTTGGGAAAATCACTTATCTCTCTCTTTGATGCTATTTGAATGCTAGTTACTTGTCTTGTGGAAGGAAGTGGTGCACTATCTCTTGGATTCTTATCTCTTGCATGTATGGTGAAATATTCTTGTTAGATAAGGGTTTTACTTGCTATATTTTGGAATTGGTAAGGAATTTCTGCATATTTTTAGTATTTCTTCTTGTTTCATGATTGTTCTTGTATAAACCCTTGGAGGAGTATAAGGGAATAAACCCTCCACCAATATCTATCTTTATTTTTAGTGGATAAGCATTTGAAAAGGTTGCTAGGAGGAGTAAAAGGGATTACACCCTCCTAGATTTACCTTGCTAGGTTTTACATGCTCTAGGAAGTAAAAGGGATTACACCCCTACATAAGTTGCAAACCACAACTCTTAAACAAGAGACTCCATAACCCAATTGATAAGGAACTTTTCTATTTTTTTGCATTGGAGAAATAAAATTAGTACATTGGAATACGTGAAAAATAGAGATTTTGTGATTATCTAAATTGGAAGTTGTTCTTCATGCTTTTAGCTTGTTTGAGCCACTAGGGCATCTAGCTTAGCTTTGTGATTCGATTCTCTTTCTTTAATTGAATTGATGCTATAGACATTAGGTATGTAGCAAAACTCACTTAAACTCTTTCATTTCTCACTAATCTACCATTAAAATTTGCTTGCAAGCTGTCATAATTAATCTACTTGTCATTGGCTATCTTTTGGGTGGATTGTTTGTTGATTTTAGTGGTTAGATATTGCTGTTGTAGCAAATTTTTTCTACAGCCATAAGGATGCCTTGATACATTGCTGATAACATTATTTAACATCCCTATTTTACCATCAAAACTTTTGCTACAATATTGGGATATTATCTATATGATTAGGATTTGATTACCCAATAATTATATGGTGTTTTGCATCGTTAATTTTGCAGCTATTAATACTTTACATTGCTGATATATATATATATATATATTGTTGCATTTTTGGGACAACAAGGTTTCTTGTTTGTTCCCTTTTGGTTGAAGGCTTGTATATCTATCCTTTGTCTTGTTCCGGGCAGGTTTAACATTACCTTGCAAGTACACAACACTTTGTCAACCATACTTCATCAAAAAGACTCTTTTCCAAGCCTTTTATCACTTCCAATATTGACCTATAGGGGTTTCATTGTTCATATTATCACTTTCCATCTAAATCCCCCTAGGGTCATCGAGATTCCCCCCTTGTGGTGATTTATCATTGCTAAAGAAAGGGGAATGTCTATATAAGGTGACAATGGGTAGGTACTCCTACAGTTGTCTCACTTTTTTGGATTGGTTTGGAATTTTCCCAACCTAAAATTTATGTGATAACAAGCACAATACTTATATGTGCAATTCATGGATCTGCATCCATATGGTTGTCGTAGTTACTCAGCTCATTGTTTTTCTTGACATACCCACAATGCTCATGATCTCAGCTATCATGTAACATGAATTATTCTAGTCTCATCTTCCTTGCAGCCACTCAACCTCCAAGCTCAAGAATCTCCTTCTCTGCTAAACATTCCCTCGGGCGATCCATATTTTTCCAAGGCTTCCTTGCATAGGAAGAGTTCAGAGACTTATAGATTCTTACAACCAAGGCATCCCTTTGGATTTCTCTAACATAGCATAGCTCATCACAATGACGATCATGGCATACAAGGTCTTCATGTCATAACAATGGCCTTTTCATGCTCTTCCATATTGACTGCCATCATCTATCCCTCCATGATAGATATGTCATCTCATCTGTATCACATGCATACAGTAACCGTGAGATATTTTTATATTAGTTTTCAATCAAAATTCTTTTAAATATGTTTTCCACATATTTCCAATTCCACTTATCAATTTCTAGATCGGTTCCATATATGAACCAAATTCACAACCAAGATATTTTTTCTCCTGACAGTTTAGCTCTTTTACAATCAGTGGGCATTGGTCTTCCTTATGGACTTACATTGTTTCCATATCCAAGACCATTCTTCCTGCAGTTTCAACCTTCACTCAGCCAAACAGATTGTTAGTTTCTCATGTACATTTATAGTGGTTCACAAACAATTCTTAAAATTATGCATACCAACTTTATCTATTCAATGATACAAAGTAAAAGGAATTATCATTCCTTACACATGCATTATTTTAGCATACCAAGCTTTTCAAAATGCAATCAATCATTATATATAACTAAAATAATGTGCCAATATTCAAGGCTACACTCACACACAATGTGCCTTTGCATTGATTTTAGATTACCACATTTCATGTTAAGCACTTTGCCATGGTTTGTTGGAACTCATCCAGCCTCTCACCACATGGGTCCTTTATCAACATTCATTATTACAACACAACCGTGTTTCCTTATTTGAACTAATCATGACTTCAAATCAACCTACGTTATATGAAATTAAAATTTCATATAAATGCATTTAAGCATTCTTAGTTTATTGGTAACCAAGGTGCCAATATTCATGGCCACTCCATTCCTCTCTTTACCATTTCACAACTGTGTTGGAATACTGGAAGGTTCTCCTTCTATAATGGGTTGTGCAATACCAACCCTCTTCCATAAAACATGCATCTCCTCAATGCATTTAACCAATGTGCTTCTTATGAGCACTTATATTCATAATCATTCATGATTAATCAATACATCCATGACACATTTGTTCATGAATTTACATGCAGGGATTGTAACCATCCTTGACTACCAGAGGTTCCTCCCTCTGTCCTTCAAGTTCTTCTTTTCATGAATCTTACTCTTCTTGGGTATCAATGACATACAATATTAAATCCAAGTCATATGCATATCATCAAGATATAAAATATTTCAGAAGGGATCCTTACCCAATCCCTATCATACCACATGCTATATTGGCATGAAAATTTATACCTGTCCTAACTACCAACAAATATTGTAACATTACCTCATAAGTGGTGCTTCATGGGAACTCCTAAGGTCCCTTCATCAATGTTTCAACAACAACCTTCTTGTATTTATCCTCTGCATGGGGTTTTCCACCATTGGAAGTTGTCTCCTTAACAACTCCAATCTTTCCTACACATGACATGCATCATCACATTCATAATCATATCAGTCACTATGTAAAATAAAAATCCATGTACCATAGCATTTAAATCAGCAAAACATTTTCAGATATGCCCGATCATGTCTATATGCACTCTATCACATTTTCCCCAATATTTTTGTGAGTGCAAACATAATTAACATTTCTTTTGTCTCTACAGTCATACAGCTATCAACATTCTCATGTTGGAATCATCCACACATAACCAACATATTAGTTTTCTCATCCCAAAGAAACACAATAAACAACAAGAAAGGAGTCAAAGGGATTTTCCCCTTTTCCAACTCCTTGCACAATCTGGAACTTTCAGCTTAACTGAACTATTTCCAAGGCCTTGTTGCCTTTGTATAACATGTATTAACCAAGATAATTCATTTAAACATATTTATTAATTTATTTTATTTTTCTTTCACATTTTTTCTTTTAAATCATACAACTTTGCTAAACAAATCAGAGTTTTAGAGTGAGAAAAGTGTTCTCCCTTTCCTCCTTATTTGCTTCTGCAATCTATCCCTTTTGAGATCTTCCCTCTCCATTCCTTGAGCAATTTCAGTCAAGTTCATCTTGACCTTTCATGCATTATCTTTTTAAAATGTAATCTAGGATTCTTATACAAATAGGCTTTGCATCCCACGCATCAGATTCAAGGACAAATTATTTGGAGAAATATGGCATTGACAAAACTAAAGTGGATGTCATTAAGAGCTTCAACCTTCTAAAACATGCTTCAGCTTCATCATTCCACTTAAATGCATCTTTCTTCAATAATGTTGTTAATGTGGCCACAATTTTTGCATATTTTCAAACAAATATCTTGTAGTACTTGGTAAGACCCAGGAATCCTTGTAACATTGTGATTGATTTGGGGCTATTCCACTCAGTAACTGCCACAATTTTCTTAGGATCAACCTTGATTCCTTCATCTGAAACAAAACATCCCAAAAATACTATCTCTTTTTGTCCAAAACTGCATTTGGATTTGTTAGCGTAGAACTTACTCTCTTGAAGGATTTTTAATATTGTCTCAATGTGCTTGAGGTGTGAGTTCCAGTTCTTTCTATAAATAAGGATATAATCAAAAAAGACAAGTATCAAATTTTATAGGTACGGAAGAAATAAATCATTCATTACTGCTTAGAAGGTAGCAGGGGCATTGGATAAACCGAAATGCATGACTTGAAATGTATACAACCGTTCATGGGTACATAAAGTAGTTTTGGGAACATCTTGTTTGGTAATTACCTGACTTACAACATTGGATTCTTATTTGGTAACCTGACTTCATGTCTATCTTGGAGAAATATTTAGCGCCATGGAGCTCGTCTAATAATTCATCCACAATTGGAATTGGAAATTTATCCTTTATTGTATTTTTTTTAATGCCCGATAATCAATACAGAGTCTATATGATCCGTCCTTTTTCCTAACAAGTATGATCGGAGCTAAGAAAGGACTCTTGCTTCGTGTAATAACACCACAGTTCAATAATTCTTGAACCAAGTGCTTGATTTATGTCTTATGTTGGTGCGATTGTATATAATATTTTTTTCTAATTGGTGCAGAACCGGGGATCAATTCTATGATGTGGTCTCTAGAACGAGGTGGAGGAATCCCACAAGGAAGTTCCTGAAAAATGGTGTTATATTTTCCAAGAATTTTGTCCAATTTCTTGGGATCATCATTTTTGTCCTCCCTAATAGTACCCTCTATTTCATAGTAGTGTAAGAAATAATCATGGGCTCCCTTTTTAATCATTTTTCCCATTTTATTGGACGAGACTATTTGTGGGGGAGGAAATTTAATTCCATGTAATTTATACTTTTCCCCATTTTGATAAAACCTTATAAATTACTCTTGTAAGTTTAAACCAACAGTACCAAGCGTAGCTAACCATTGGACCCCCAAGACAATATATACCCCTCTGATTGGCATAACATACATAGGGGATTTTAATTTGTAGTCACTCATGGATATTTCTACCTTGTGGCATCTCCCATCACATGAAGTAGTTCTATTTCTGGGATGGATACTTGAAATTCAAAGGTAGGATGAATGAATATGTTTAATTTCCTTGCTATCTTTGTATCTATAAATTTATGTGAACTGTCATTATCAATGAGCAAGGTTACTTTAGTTTTCTTAACATAACCATAAAATTTCAGAGTTTGGGGCTGAGAAATCCCCATCATTGCAGCAACAGAGAGTGTTGGATTTGCGTTTTGATTCCCTTACTCATGGGGATTTCATGAGTCTTCATTATTTTTTTCTTCATCATATGTGTCCCCTACTTGTTTGTCCTTGTCATTGTCACTCTTGTCTATTTCACAATGAAATGTTTTTTTTTCTTTGCACTTATGGCATGGTTTCCAATTAGGTGTGTTACATTTAAAACATCGATCCTTAAACTTATCTTGTCCCGTGTATGGTGGTGATGTCCTTTTGTGAGGGGGAATGTATTTGGAGCTAGAGTCTTCACGTGAGCGTCATGTTGTCCTTTGATAAACTTTAAGTTTCTTTTCAACGATTTTAGATTTCTGACGAGCTTGCTTGATATCCTTAATGTCAAGTAATTCGATCTCATTACAGATATTTTCCTTCAATCCTGATAAGGCTATTTGAAGTAGACAATATTCTGATACGTTAGGGACATGAGTGGCTAACACATGTAAATCCTAAAAACAATCTTCCACTGTACCAGACTGTCATAATCGGGTGAGTTTAGAAAAAACCTATTTTTATTCTATGTCGAGAAAATGTAGGAAGAAGTTTTTTTTTAATATAACCCAGTCTCTTTCTAGAGATTTGGATTTTTCTCTCCACCATAGGAACCATTCATATGCAAAGTCCTTTAGATGTATAGATGCGACATTAATTTTTTCTTCGTCATCAATAATCTGGTAATACCTGAAGTACTTCTCAATTATATTTACCCATCTTGTTGCCTCTCTTGCATCTGATCCATCAAATTCTAGAACAATAATATTCACCTTGGGCATGCCATTATTAGACGTCCACATGTTGGGCGAATAATGCGATTGGTGCAGCCATGACTGTGACATTGAGTTACCTGATCTTATACTTTTGTTTGTGATTGATTCAAGCTCTAATCTCATGTCATGGTAGTTTTTGTTACATTTTGCCAATTCTTCATTTAGTTTGCCAATTTTGGCATCAAACAAAGTACTTACTTGATTTATGAGGCCTACGAAAAACTCTTTAGAGTTTTCGCTTAGTTCCAAAGTGTTGTCCTCTGTCTTTTTCTTTGCTTCTCCCAAATTTCTCCTCGTGTTTCTCATGTTGATCGACGGTAAGAAAGAGGAAATGAGGACTCTCCTTGATTATAATTATAATAATAATTATTATATATGCTTGATTATAATTATAATAATTATTATATATTATAATTATATAAATATTATCATAATTAATGATGATTATAATTTTATTGTGGATAATATAGGGTTTGGATGAGAAGAGTGAAATTGAGAAGGGCAAAATTAAGAGCAAAAGGGATGGACAATCTTGTAGAATGGTCAAGCGATTAATGGTATGGGTGAGGAGTTTGCAATTTTGGAGGGAGAAAATGGGCGTGGAAGGGAGGGAGATTGGGTGTGGAATGCTGACAGAATGGTGGGATAATGATGAGGGAGAATGGATGTGAAAGGCTGACAGAATGGTGGGCGAATGATAAAAAAGGGAGAAATTGAAGAAGGGCAACTATGACAGCTGAAGGGTATGTGATTGGATCTGGAAAGGTATGGTAGGATAATGATGAAAAGAAATGGTGAATGGAAGGGGGAAAATGGGGAAGAGGAATGCTCTAATACCAACTAGAAGGTTGAATACTAATTATACATCAAATATATATTATTATTTTATAAATTTATTGTTCGATGATCGATACAATGTACAACAAAGTGTATTAAATACACGTGAAAGAGTAGAGTCATGTATTTTGTCTTAAAAGATGTGACTTTACATTAAACGTATAATAATTACATTAATGATTTAATTTATTAATTAATGACATTGTAATATACATACAGTATATTACAACTTCCTTGTTGCATATCCATCATCACCTGAAATGATCTCAACCCATGAGTTAGCATCAAATTTATCATTTCAGGTGTGCACCCAATATTCTATAAATAATATAGGCATGCATTCTTATTATGCATTCACATTATACATTCAAACATGTACATATATTCTATCATCTTGCATTCACAATGTTCTTTCATTCACTTAAACTCATGCACCACCATAAGGTGTGTGTCTACCACTGGCACACTTTACAATTTCACATGCACACTTACTTAAAATCATCTAACTCATGATTTCTCACAATTATTCCTATGAAATATCCAAAGGAAAAATCATATTTCCTTCTTCTCATAACAATAGAGCATTCTTTCTCATTTTACTCTTTCAACAATTTACACTAGCACCTTTTGAGGAAAGGAACACAGCTTCCCCTCTCAGCTAATATTCAAACCAATCAAACAGACTCTTCAAAACATAGTCCTCTATGTATCCATAGCATTATCCAATCCATGCATGTACAAATATTTCCTCATAGCTCACTTATTCAGGAAATCATATCATTCCTTTAAGTATATACATATATACATATATGGATATCAACATGCAAGTTCACTGCTTACATCTTTTAAATGTCATTCATACGCATTGGTACTTTAAACTTTAATATCAGTTTTCCTTGAGATATTACAACCATTCATATGACAATTCTCATAGGGATTATATTGCCCTCTTTACATGGCAACAACCAACAAGAGATCACTCTTGCTCATCTGCTATAAAAGCATCCCAAAAATCAGAAAACATAAATAGGTAATTACAACATTACCTAGGGTATCAAAATGCCAATCTCTATCTATCTTCACACATCAAACCATTATTGGTCAAGAGACCTTTACCAATGGAATCGTTTCCTAAATTCCCTCCAATTATTACTTGAGCATACTAATCCATACCCATATGATTATCATCCCTCTCTGGACGTCATCTAATTCGCTAGTCTTCTGAATAGTGTCCAAGCACTTATCTTTACCAGATTCTGGATTAGTACTTCATTGATCCATTACAATATTATTCTCATAAGGTATGTGCAACATCATCATCAACATTTTATTCATGTTGCTAACTTTCCAATTGATATCATATCATCATCAACCAAAATGTCCCATCAACACTTTGTACTTTACAACCAACCACAAGTTATTCTAAGTCTTTATGCATGTTATACACATTCTCAATCATTACCATATGCATTACATCATGTCCTTGTGCACCAAGCATTTTACCCATGCCTACAATGCATATGTATTCCAGTTGTTTTCCTCTTTCATTCACATGCATAGTCATTCCCTTAGGTTAATAGGCGTATACATTTCCTTAATACAACTATGAGCTCATAAACCTGCTCATATGATCATGTCACTTTACCTCTTTATGAATAATAGCAACAATCCAAGGGATTCCTTTTACTTTGATTAAATGGATATCCCAAAAATAGGTTTCATTCATTATAGGTCAAGTACATTGACCTTACAAATTCCCATCAATCCTCTAAACCTAAGGAATTATACATACAAGGCTTAGTCTTTTATTTAAGCAGCAATTATTATTTACAGGGGCTCCATCAGACCATACTTATAGGCAACATCATAACGACCTAGTTCATTCATTCTATGGAATTATGCGGCCCTATAACAAGATTTTACCATTTCAGCCTTTTACATTGAAATCTTACCATCAATGCCTATCAATATATTCCTTCTAAATTCTGATTTTGACTCCATATTCCAGTTCTTATCGTCAAGAGATTTCCAACGAAAGTAACCATGCTCAAAACTGAGCTCATGATCGAAAGTTATGGCCTCCTAAAGTTTCTAGGCCTTAATTGGACAAAACCACCACACCACCATGTGGCACCCACTTGGCTCCATGTCATCTAAACAATCCTATGAGGCTCCATCTGACATTGACATGGTTGCAGACGTGGCACCAGCTCACTAAGATCCTTGGCTCATCGTCCCCTCGAATATTCCTCTCTTGACCACTTCGACATCTCTAGTATCTTATATGTTGGGGCATCGACCCATCAGGGCACCGTCCCATGGAGAAAACTTTACATTCACTCAATATTTGAGAATCGATCTGATGACTGACCTGGTACCCAAAACATGTATCCCTACCATAACTTGTCACCTAGCTTGACATGTGGCACCACGCGACTCGATAGGGAAATCTGCCCCAAAAATCTGAATTACCTTGAAACAAAATATCCATTTGACAGGTGGACCAACAACCGCATAACCCATCATCACTATACACAAGGTTTCTCCACTCAAGTGTTGACACTTGTCCATTGTGCATTAGATTAATTACATCATTTGAATTCATTGACACATGCTCTCCTCTGCTCACAATTAAAAAGGGTGAGGCTCGAGGGTTGAGGGTGAGGGTCATTGAAGCCATGCCCCATCGGGGAACTAGGCTCACCGACCCACCAGGACAACGTGAGGGAAGGATGACTTCGAAATATTATTGGGGTTCATGGAAATGGTAGAACCTTTTTTCTGGAACCATGCCCCACCGGGCGAAGATCGAGATTTCACAATGAAAAATAGACTTGGAAAACTTATGGGGGTCCAATGCTCCAGTACCCTAGGGTGTTGACTCACTCCTAAGATGAATTACGAGATCAACGGTGGAGGTTCTTTAGCACTCAAATCCGACGGCTAAGGTTCAAGAGTGTTAAATCAAAATATATTCAGGCCCAATCGGACCCACTCTCAGCCCGCACAATCAAGTGCCGACGAGTGTCAACCACTGTGGCACTCTGGCCACCACACTTGCATTCCTCATCATCATGACGTCAATTTCTCTCTCTTAGTTGCAAGAAAAAGGTTGGAACCATGCCCCACTGGGTATAGGGTTATCGATACTTCACAAGATGGAAGTTGACTTGGAGAACTTTTGATAGTCCGGGGGTAGAGGGGCAGAACCTTTCCTGGAACCCTGCCCCACCAGATATCGGATATCAGGCATTGCTAAGGGGAAATGAGACTTGGAGACCTTCTATGGGTTCAATACTCAGGTACTCCAGGTGCGGCTCCCTCCTAAGGATCTATGGTTGAGATCTCTCGTTCTATAGATCTAAAGGCTGACACTCAAAGGCACTGGAGCAAAGTTTTAAGCCTGATAGGGCCCACACTAGACTCACCCACAAACCAAATGCTGACATGTATCATTCCTCGTGGCACCCTGGCTGTCATGCTGGCACGACACATCATGATGATGTCATACTCACTCTTTCATAAGCAAAGGTGGGTGGAATCTGGTATTGGAACCTTGTTTCCCCGGGTATCAAGGTATCAGGATTTCACCAGGCCAACAACTAAAATTCACTCAGTGTTCTTAGGATATGATAACCAAATAAATGGTGGGCTCCACCTCTAATTCCCAACTTCTCCAGTGAATATCAAACAAATTTCATTCAACCTTCCCGTCGATCTAATGACAATCGTTTCTCACTTGATTACACAAGGATTTAAACTGGTAACGAGTAAGGTAATGACCGTGGAACCCAAGGACGGATCCATATCCTACCAGGATTTGGTGAATTCATGAGACAGATTACATGTTTATCCATAGCACCCAATCCTCCCATGGGTGGTCGAGATCGACCCCCCTCTCTAGATTGATGGTTGTTTTTCCTTTTGGGGTTAAACAAGGATTTAATCAGGCTCCTTGGGTTTATTCTCCCAATCATCATTTCAATGGATAAGGGAAGGCACAAGGTTATCAACTTTCTCCACCCTCCCCTCCACAACATTAGAGTTAATTTATTATCTCTTTGAAAAGAGATTACAACACTTCATTTCGACCTAGAAATTATCATTCATTGCTTAACTTATGGAACTAGTTCCTTTTCATAGGAAACCTGATTCAACAAGTATATTAGTGTCAAAGGAAAATATAGACACACAATCATTCATTCTCTTTACATATTTTGGTCATATTATCATGCAAACTGTAGGTTGGGAAAATACTGGCCCAATCCATGGGATGGTGATAAAGGTGTGAGATTCTACCCATTGTCACCTTAGCTAAACCCTCCCCTCACTTTAGTGAAGGAAAAATCCTACACAATGGAGGAATTCTATGTGACCCTAGGGGGATTGTAACGAAATAATGAGGAAATGAGAAGAAAACACCTATGGTCAAAGGTAGGAGAGGCGTTGAGACTCATAAAATAGGTCTTGTAAGGTGGGAGACCCCTTTCCAAGGTTGAATTCCTGCAAAACAATGTTAGAACACCAAAACAAGACAATATGTTGCAATATAAGCCTCAAAACCTAAGGGGGGTCAACAAGATAAGATTTATGTCCTAGAAATGCAACATATATCATATTTATATCATCAATAACAAAGTTATAATAGTTGCACAATTAACCATCAAAAGAAGCAAAAATTTATTGGACAATGAAGCACTAAACAAGTAAGCAATTATCCAACACTCAAGCACAACCTTTGATGGATATTTAGGGCTGAAAATAGATGTTTTCATAAGTTTATAACAGAATCCTTATGTATGTATCAAATATTTGCTACAACATAAAATTCCAACCCCAAAAATCCACAAGTAAACCATCAAGATGATAGACAATGAGCAATTGAACAAAAGTACAAGTTTATAAGCAATTTTGGCAGTTGGCAAGTGAGAAATGAGTGAAAGAAAGATGTTTTATGCATCCCTAATGGCTGTAGAATTAGATTTATTATAGAAAAAAAATTCCTTGGCCAAAATAGGACGCCCTAGAGGCTCCAGGAAGCTAATAGCACATAGAAAATATTCCACTTCAAACAATTTGAAAATCTCTTAAAATCACTTTACCCAATGCAAGCAATTTTATTTCTCCAATGCAAAAATCAGATGAGTTCCTTTTTAAAAATGGGTAAATGGAGTCTTGCATATAATATTTGGATCAACAATATCCCTAGGGGTGTAAACTCTCTTACTCCCTAGGGTATGCAAATCAAACTTAGATAAATCTAGGAGGGTGTACACACTTGTACTCCTCCTAGCAACTGTGTCCAAAATTGACATAATAACTAGCAGTGAGATGAATCTTGATGGAGAGTGTATGAATTTATACTCCTCCTAGGGTTTCAACCAATAACACTATGAAACAAGCAAGAAGAGCTAACAAATTGCATATTTTACTTACCAATTCCAAGAGAGATGCAATATAAAACCCTAGTTCACCAAGCAAATTCCACCACAAAGCAAGAGAGTAAGCCTCCAAGAGGTGTGCACCACCTTAGCTCCATAAAAATACCAAGAGAGATCACCAAAAGAAATTTTCACAAGAGAGAGAATATCCAAATTGCCCAAAGAGGGCGAAAATTTCAGCCAAGAATCCTCTCCAAGAGGAGAGAGTTATGATCAAGATGAAATGACGTGATTCTTATTTATACAAATCCTTCTAAAATTGTTTGTCCACTTAATTTTAGGGTAACCATAAATCAAGGGGTCAACAACCCTTACTTTTCCCCTTTACATCATTAAATTCAAATTTAATTTTAAAAAATTGCACATAAGAAACCCTAAGGTGACGTCAACCCTCTAGAGGGTGACATTTTGACACCTTTTTGCAAGTCTTTGGAAATGAGGATGGAAGTCGTTGGGCCTTCTAGGGCCTCCCTCTCATGTGCTAGGTTTTCCTCCTTCAAGTCATGCCTCCTCTCATAAAAATGTGCCAAGTGTCCATCATCAATAACTCCACCACCAAAACCCTAGCCCTAGGGTGACATCAAGCCTTAAAAATGTGACGTTTTGGGCTCAAGAAGCCAAACATTGGGCTAATATGAGCTAGGTAAGGTCCTCTATGGTGTCTTGTTTTACCTCCAAAGGAAACGATCATCTTCCTTCTTTTCCCAAGGTGTGGGTCATGGTGTCCAACTTGTGGGCTTCAAGCCCCAAGGAAGCCAAAGCTAGGCTTGTTCTTCGAAAAATGTCCACCAACTAGGTTCTGCAAAGACAATGAATATGCCCTCCAAGGATCTCAAGTCAAATGCATCATGATAAGTAAATCAAATCAATAAAATATCCACCTAAGACTGTGCATCAAAAACCACCTCATCAAACTAAACATGTTCTTAAAGACCCTGTGCAATTTGCCAAGTTTAGGTATGGGAGAGTTGACAATGTGACCTATTGGGTGAATCGTACCTCAAGTTTAGGAGTGTTTCCCAAGTGGACCCCTATCTAGGTCATGTGGAGAAAGTGGCATGGATGGGGGAAATAATTTTGGGCATGGGGTTCATGACATACAAGGGATCGCAGTGTCTCATTTATGGGTGCCTTTGTAGAATGTGTGTTGCACCTTTGTTTTCAATGCATCCTTTTTCCAAGCCCATTTATTGCCATTAATTAAATAAGGTCCAAACATTGGGTAATCCCTATGGGTTAATCGATTAGCTTGGGGGGCAGTACCACAATGTTACTTGAAGGGAGAGGTACACATCGTTCCATGGGGGTATAGTCTAGCTTGTAATGCACCTTGTGTAGATCCCTCAACAAGTGGGACATTTATATTATGTGTTTGCTTTTGTAAGTCTTTGATTTTCCAAGAGAATCATTTCATTGTTCTCAAGACCTCTTTGGGTGAGCATCTAGAAGGTTCATAATTAGGATTTTATCTTTTTCCAGCTCCCTCCCCTCTGGGCCTTAAGTGTAATGTCCCCTTCCCATTGATGACTCCACGAGGAGTGACTAAGTAGCCTATACTGGTTCCCGTAGGCTATAGTCAGAAGAAAAATGGAATAAAAGAATTATTTAATGTCATTTTCCGGAAAATCCTAAGTTGAAAGTGACATTAAGTAATAAAATAAGAAAAAAAGGTGTTTTAAGTGACTTAAGTGATTATTAAATCAAAACTTAGGGAAAATTCACTTAATTAATAAAGTGAACGGGAAATTATATGAGGAGGGATATAAAAGGAGAAAAGTCAACTTGGTTCCTCATTATGCATATTATGAATTGGAAATTAGAAACCAGAGAGAAGTCAGGCGACTTCCTTCTTGTTCTGTGGATTTCTGGTTGAAACCACCACCATTGACAGAGTTCGGTGTTGAGAGACACACCCTAGTTCGTCAATAGGATAACATGGGTTCTTCATCGAATTACAGTTTCGGGTTATAGTAGCAGAGAGATCCAACACGAGTCAATGCACATATATTCCAGTTGTAGCGTGTGGTTTTGGGGAGGATTTATCAGCATTCATGGGTCGTTAGGCCCAACCAAGCAGGGAGAGACAAATTCCTTCCAACTCATTTTAGAGGAGGCTAAGGCGCTTCCAGTGAGATATATCTCACGATTTTCTAACGAATAAAACACCCATATATTTCCAGTTCATCAATTTGTAGTGTGTGGGGGTTCCGACATCCATATGAGGTTCTGACAGTGCAACATAGGGACAACTTCCCATCTCTGAGGTAGGGGGAGTGTGATAGGGAGCAGGGTGAGTCATCTGAGATACATCTCAGCCCATTCTGACAAGTATTCCCACCAGGGAGAACTTTCCAGTTTTCTGCAATAATTTTGTAGCACATTTTTGCTTGCATGCAACGCTTCCTTCTGTGCATGCATTGGATCTACCTTGTAGATCTCAGATCCATCCATCTTTCATCGTTATTGATATTTTTCAGTATCTTGTTTTTTATTCTAGTTAAGACCGACCTCTATTAAAATCTAGCTGAAGATATTTGTTTGAGTTTCTGTATATTTCCTTATATTGTCTATTATTTTGCTTAATAAAATTGTTGAGTTGGTTATGGTTCCAAATCTATTTGCATGCACTGTATTAAAATATTAAACACAAAAAAATGCATCCAAAAACCTTTTGAAACTCATATAGAAACCCCAATGCATCATATATGCAGTCAAAACACCAGAGTTAGCTGTTGATATCCATATCTGAGGATCTGGGGATATTACAGTGGTATGAGAGCCTTCTTCCTGCCAGCCTGTGAATAAGCGCTTGACTCATGACCCCATGATTCTGGGAATAGGTGAAGAGTACCCAAAGGGCAGAGGCCACATTGGGGATGAGTACATTCAGTACCATAGGGGTCACAATAGAGACAAAAGTGATAGAAATAGGAGAGACTACATTCCCTTCCATATCCATTGAGATAAAGAGCCAGAGCCAAAGGACAAAGACATAGATCATACCAGTTCAGGGACATAGGCCAAAATATAAAGTAATATGGGTGAAAAACATGATATTCCGAAGGGAAAATGGAAAGGCCCAAAGTCTCCTTACAACAGTACCCAAGCTATGTTGAATGATCTCGGCAGAGGGCAATGAGACATGATGAATGCCATAACATAGATGGCAATCAGTACATAGTTGATCTAGAACAACGTGGGAATGATTGGTGCAAACATAGAAGGTGGAATGAGTGGTTCCATGGGACACCAAGGAGGTGGAGCTAGTGGGTCTAGTGGGAACCCAACAAGATCGAGTGGACACTAAACACCCACTCACACCTATATATCAGTGGGGGGGATTCCCAGGCCGCTCTTTTCACAGCTCCAGGGGGGGCAACAGATTGGACATCCAGGATAGGGGAAACATATGGTACAATCCATATAGGGGCAAGCATGACAGAGAGATTTGTTTGCAGAGTACAAGAGAGAATACTTGGCATTGGAGCCATAGTTCCACGCCGACATGAGCTTGATGGACTATTGTTTGATCAGATGTCGAAAAAGGCCCTGGGAGGCACATAGGGGTAACATGCAGTCGCAGAACATGGATTTTATCAAGAAAGTGGGGAAATTGACCATTAATTATTTTGATGGTTCTACTAAATGTTCAGATCAGGCATGGGTGAAAAATATTGACACATACTTCAAGCTTAATCAAACGATAGAATCAGAGGCGATAATATTTTCTACATTACACTTGGAAGGGGAAGCCCATGAGTGGTGGTATCACATGTTGGTTGTTGAGCCTGATTATCTTCCCGATTCAGAGGTATTTGTTTTCAATCATGTTTATACCCCATGAAGAATTTACACCCCCGGAATAATGTACACTCCTCCATGCAGGGGAGTGCAGGGGGGGTTACCTTGCCTTGTAAATGTATATTGTAATTTCATTGTAAATTTGGACCGTTCATTACAAGGTTGCAGATTTGATGGTAGAAGTTATGTTAGGTTTGTTTTCCTTATAAGGAAACCCTCTTTTATGAGGGAAATGTATCATTGTGAATATTGTATTATGAGAGAGGAGACTATGAGAGAATGAAGAGGAAGTTACATCGAGTGTGTTGTAGGTTGTATCCCTTCATTTTTTGGATAATAATAAAGGAAGGACCTGGAAATTTCTCTACTGGATGTAGCCCAAACTGGGTGAACCACATATATATGTGTCTCTATTGTATTGTGTATCTTATGTGTTTATTTATGCATTTGTTTTTTATTTATTACTCTGCAATCCTATTTTTATAACATCACATATTAGTGACTTTGGGTCACAATCACATCACATCCTTCTTGGATTTCACTGAAACATTGATGGAGATGTTTGATTAGAGGGATCCAGAGCCCCACTTCATATATTTGACACAACTACGACAGACCATATCAACTGAGTCCTTCATTACAGAGTTCCAGAGAAAGGTTGTAGTCGTGACTAATATTTATGAGCATAGATTAGTGATGCTCTTTATTGAGGGGTTGACCGAACCATTGAGAGGTTGGGTGAAAGCCTTCAAATATCACACCCTTCAGGATGCCATTATGCGCACCATAGATATGGGAGAACCAGTGTAGAAAACAAAAACCTTCTCAAAACCCTTCATTCCACACAAAGACAAGGATCAGAGACCCCCTTAAAGGGATTGGAAAGGAAAAAAAAAATTGGATGATGAGACCAGGCATGAGATTATGAGGAAGAAGTTGTGCTTCACTTGCATATATCTATAGGTTCCAGGACACAGGTTCATGGGAAAGAGATAGATCCACTACATTAAAGTGGAATTAGATAGTTATGACGAGGAGGAGGACATCAGACCCACACCAGACAACGATTCTTCCGATTCATAGGAGGAACATGCACATCAGGTGGGACAACCTCCAAAGATACTCTAACCGTAGTCAGGTGGGAAGGAAAAACCATGAGTACCAGGGAAGGGTGGATTCATAGAAACCCTTTCGGTAGTACCTAGATACGACACCATTAGACAAAAGGGACTCATTCAGGGACAATGTGTCACAACACTAGTGGATGGTGGGGAAACCCATAATTTTATAGATGCAACATTAGTACCTAGGAGAGGATTATAGACTAAGGAATTTAAGGGATTCACGGTGGCAGTGGCAGATGGATACACCATGACTTTCTTGGATAGGGTACCAGATATGGAAGTTGAACTAGGTAACTACACCATGAAAAACACCTTCTATGTAGTTGAATTATCAAAGACTGATGTGGTATTGGGTGTTCAGTGGTTGTACTCACTAGGCAAGATTTGGTTTAATTATCAGACCCTGGTGATGAGTTTCAAAGATACAAATGGTTCAAAGGTAGTATTGAGGGGAATGTCTACAAGAGCATCTAGGATAGTATCGACAAATAGGATGGAGAGGATTTTCAAACATGGGGATGTGGCATATGTTGTCGAGTGTTTAATTACCACTAGAAGGGATTAGATGGAAGACAACATTATCATCCAAAGATCAGGGCACTTTTGAGCCAGTATGAGTCGGTATTTGGGTCAATACCACTGGGGCAACCACCAGACAAAGGATTTGAGCACACTATTGAGTTGGAGGTGGGGGTGACACCAGTGATCACCACACCCTACATACATCCTAATATATTCAAGGATGATATTGAGAAAGAAATCAAGGACTTGCTTGATATGGGGCACATCATGCCCAAAACTAGTCTGTTTACTTCGTCCGTAGTATTGGTCCTGAAGAAGGATGACACGATGAGGATGTGCATAGACTATTGTGCACTCAAAAAGAAGACCATCAAAAATAGGCACCCCATTATGCCCATAGACGATTTTATGGATGAGCTACATGGGGCATTCTTCTTCACCAAGATAGATCTTCGCACAGGTTAACATTAGATCAACATCACAGAGCAAGATATTGAGAAGAAAACCTCCAGATGCCATTTTGGTCATTTCGAGTTCTTGGTCATTCCCTTCGGGTTGACCAATGAACCAAAAATCTTCTAGTCTTACATGAACTACATTTTCATAGGTAATTTGTGAAAGTATCTTTTGGTCTTCTTTCAATGACATCCTAATATATAGTAGGACTTGGGAAGAGAATTTGGCACACTTAGATGAGGTTCTAAGAATTATGTAGTCACAATCCTTATATGCCAAAGAATACAGGTGTGAGTTCAAAATGAGAGAGTTGATGTACCTAGGACACATTATCGATGAGAAGGGGGTGCAAGTACATCAGGAAAATATCAGGACCATTTTGGATTGGACAACACCCAAGAACATCATGGAGTTGAGGGGATTCTTTGGGTTATGCAGTTACTACAGGATATTTTTGAAAGGGTTCTCACAGTTGGGGGCACCGCTCATCGATTTGACAAAGAAAGGGGCTTTCCACTGGACCGATGCATCACAATGCACTTTTGAGAAAATGAAGGAGGTCATGAGCACATGCCCAGTTCTAGTACTTCCAGATTTTTCACAGCTCTTTGTCTTGGAGTGTGACACATCAAGAGAGGGGATTGGGGAAGTATTGATGCAAGGAGGTCACCCCATAGTCTTTGAGAGAAGGAAGCTCAGCGATTCAAAGAGGCTCTATCCTATATACGACAAATAAATGTTGGCTATCATGCATGCCTTAAGAAAGTTCAAACAATACTTAGTGGGCAGAAAATTCATGGTGAAAACCGATCACAATAGCTTGAAGTATTTCTTGGATCAGAAAGACCTCAGTGAGAGACAACAACAATGGCTTTTGAAGGTCCAAGCCTTTGACTTCGACGTTGAGTATGTTAAAGGCAAGAGGAACATTGTAGCATATGCCTTATCCAGGAGGCGAGCGAGTTGTTCGTTGATGGACATATCTACGGATTGGAAGGCACAATTAATGGAAGAATACTCCAAAAACAAATTCTCATGTGAGGTAATGGATGGGCACATGGTAGAAAATATATACTGAGTATTGGATGATGTCATATTCTACAAGGAAAATCTCTACTTAGTTCCAGAATCTACACTGAAGGAAAATATTATGAAGGCCAGTAACAATTCACCATTAGCAGGACATTAAGTGTACTTCAAGACATACAAGAAGATCAGGGAGAGATTCTCATGGAAGGGTCTCAAGGATGATGTACTGAGACACATCTGAGAGTGTATGAGTTGTCATAAAAACAAGTCTAAGCATACACAGTTGGCAGGGTTACTTCAACCTCTACCCATTCTAGATCAGAAATGGGAGAGAATCTCCATGAACTTCATCACATGACTTCCTAGGGTGCAAAGTAGGGACTGTATTTTTCTGGTGTTCAACATACTAACCAAGTTTGTGCACTTCTTTGTGATACCCACTGAGTATAAATCCACCCAAGTAGCATAGTTATTCTTCAGAGAGGTCTTCAAACTGCACGGATTTCCCAAGTATATAGTCAGCAGAAAAGATGGGCATTTCATTAGTGCATTTTGGTAGGAATTTTTCAATATGGTGGGAATAGAGTTGGCTACGAACACCAGTTACCATCCACGGACCAATGGACAAATAGAGATAGTAAATAAATGGGTGGAATGGTACTTGAGGAACTATGTAGGGGGACAACAACGCATGTGGGTAAATTGGCTCCATATGGGTGAGTACTTCTATAACACGACATATCATATGTCCATCGGGATGGCACCATTCAGAGCCTTGTATGGGTATGATGCACCATCCTTTGTGGAAACAATGTTTGGGGACAACAAGGCTCTCAAAGCCAAAGATTGGATAGAGGAGAGTCAAGAGATTCTCAAAATATTGAAGGAAAATCTGCAGATAACAAAGAATTAGTAGACAGTATATGTAGACCAACAGAGAGTAGAGCACAACTTTGAGGTAGGGGATTTGGTATTTCTGATATTACAACCATACAGACAGTCTTCTTTGAAGAAAATCAGAGCAAAAAAACTGAAACCCGGGTTCTGTGCACCTTACTGGATCGCCCAGAGAGTCAGTGAGGTGGCCTACGAGCTAGAGCTACCAAATATTAGTAAGATCCACAATGTGTTCCACATTTCTTGCCTCAAGAAGGTGGTGGGACACAGGTTACTACTTTGGAGGAGTTTCCACCATTAGACAAGGAGGGTCAGTTGGAGTTGGTGCCAGAGGAGGTTCTGGAGCACCGAGAGTGTAGGTTGAGGAGTTAGATTATCAAGGAGTGCCTATTCATATGGAGGGGAGTTTCAGTTGAGGATGCTACATGGGAGGGAGATCAGATCCTACAACACCATGACTTGATGTTGCTTGAGGACAAGCAATTAAGAAGGGAGGACTGTAATTTCCCCTTCCCACTGATGAATTCAGGAGGAATGACTAAGTAGACTATATTGGTTCCCATAGGCTACAGTCGGAAGAAAAATGGAATAAAATATTTATTTAATTTCATTTGCCAAAAAATCCTAAGTTGAAAGTGACATTAAGTAATAAAAGAAGCAAAAAAAGGTGTTTTAAGTGACTTATGTGATTATTAAATCAAAACTTAGGGAAAAGTCACTCAATTAATAAAGTGAACGATAAATTACATGAGGAGGGATATAAAAGGAGAAAATTCGACTTAGGTCCTCATTATGCATATTATGAAATGGAAATTAGAACCCATAGAGGAGTCAGGTGACTTCCTTCTTGTTTTTTGGATTTCTCAAAAAAACCACCACCATTAACAGAGTTCAGTGTTGAGAGACACACCCTAGTCCATCGGGAGAACCACATAGATTCTTCATTGAGCTACAGTTTCAGGTTATAGTTGCAGAGAGATCCAAAATGAGTCAGTGTACAAATATTCATGTTGAAGCATATGGTTTTGGGGAGGATTTATCAGCAATTAGGGGTCGCTAGGCCCAACCAGGCAGGGAGAGACAAATTCCTTCTGACCCATTTGAGAGGTGGCTAAGGCACTTCCAGTGAGATAGATCTCATGATTTTTTGATGGGTGAAACACCCAGATCATCTCAATTCAGTAGTTTGCAGTGCGTGGGGGTTCCATAATCCATTTGGGGTTCCAAAAGTGCAGCGAAGGGCCAGCTTCCCATCTCTGAGGTAGGGGGAGTGTGCTAGGGAGAACGATGACCCATCTGAGACAAATCCCATCCTATTCCGACAAGTATTTCTACTAGGGAAAACTTTCCAGTCTTCTACAATAGTTTTGCAGCACATTTTTGGTTGCATGTAGTGCTTCCTTTCGTGCATGCAATGAATCTACCTTGCATATCTTAGATCCATCCATCTATCACCGTTATCGGTATTTTTCGGTATCTTGTTTTGTATTCCAGTTAAGATTGACCTCTATTAATATCTAGTTGAAGATATTTATTTGAGTTTCCACATATTTCCTTATATTGTCCGTTATTTTGCTTAATAAAATTGTTGAGTTGGTTATAGTTCCAAATCTATTTGCATGCAATGTATTAAACTCTTAAATGCAAAAAAAAGCATCCAGAAACCTTTTGAAACTCAGCCAGAAACCCCAACACATCAAATCTACAGTTACAACCTTAAAGTTAGTGGTTGATATCCAGATCCAAGGATCCAGGGATATTACATTCAACCCCTTCTTCCCATGAAATGAGGGACAATCCCTTCTTGGGTTAGTATACCCGAAAATACAAAAAGATAAGGAGATGAGGGGATGAAGTGTGGAAATTGGAAAGTATGGTCGGGAATGGTACGATGACCTATAAAGGGGACTTCCCAGTGGAAAACCTATCCCTAAGGGTGACCCCTTACTAGGGCACAATGTCAACCACCAAGGTGAAACGAGGAAAAGAGTATAATTTCCAATAAGACATTACATAATCAAAAGAAGTTTAAATGAAACAAACTCAAATGCCTCAAATATTGAAATGACATTCACCATAATACCTGACTTGTACCTCATGGAGCAAGACCCAATGTCTTTTGGAAGCCAACTGATGTGGTGGATACCCTCATGATGAACATGGGACCTGTGGTGGTGCGGTGGGTCTTTGTCTGTGCAAGTGGATGTTGTTAGCCATATTCCTCTCGGTACTCCATGTATGCAACATGAGGGCCTTGAGACATTATCTCCTTAGTTATCCCTAGGAATGGGGATAACAGGTCCAATTACCATGCAATTGCATCCATTAACCAATAAGAGGTGGTTTTACCCTTTCGAACAAATCACAGTATTCTTATGTTCATATGTACAAAACTTACACCATTCATACAATTTCCTCATTTAGTCAAGCACAAAGACTTGCAGATAAAACAAGTATTCAATCCATTAACATGCATGTATACTCAGAAATGCAATGCAGGAACTAGTCATTCATTTAATTCAATTACACCAAGTGTAAAATTACTTATCTATTTATGAGGTGTAACCAACCAACTTACTATGGGTGAGCGCTTTTCCACCCAACCATAGGCTCTGATTTTCAGTCCCTTCGACAACATGCCAAGCCATGATGCCACCAGGGGACTCTCAAAAATTGACTTATCAAGTCATGAAATGGATCAGGAAGGTTATTGTCCTTCACTCCACTAGCAACAACAAAAATTTTCCCCTCTTTCCCACTGAGCTTAGGACCTCCATGGGGTTTATCAGATTCCTTCCTAGCTAGATTTCCTTCACACAAGGGAGTCCTTTCACAGGTACATGTCCATTAGTTCCCTCACCTTTTAGTGTCATTTTCTTTCCAACAAGCATCAAGCCTGTGACCCTATTTTTCTCTAGTCTAGATTTTGGGTCTTATCTGCTCCAGCGTGACCATTAATGTCCTGGGCATACTTCCCAATTCTACTTTTACTCAGGTATGCATACTAGACCTTCCTCTACTCCCACACAAGCATTCTCTTCAGTTTCCCCATCTCTTCATGTCTTCCCCCAAAAACCAAACTCCTGTTGCACCCTCTTGTTCCTTCTTCTGCATGCACCCATGCATTCTTTCTTCTATCAGAAGCATGCAGGTCAATCTAGGAAACAATTATTAGAAATTGCATTTTATGGAAGAAATGAATTTTAATCCTATTAAGTCTCGAGCAAATGTTCTTTTTGTTTCCTTGCCAAAAACGTTTGAATCAATGTATGTAGTTTTTTTATGATTATGAGTGTTATCACTCCAAGAAACCCTCTGTGGTTGCAGACCAGAGGTGCTTGGTAACTTCAAGTAAAAAATGTTTTTGTGTTTTATGAATATGGGTCAATGGGACAACTCAATACATTTCATAGCATTCAAACATGGATATGATAAACAAATAGACAGTGCTTTTAAGGATTGATTAATCAGCAAGTAGCTTAAAGGTGGATGGAGAACAAATTGTAACTAAACCAATGCATAACAGGGTCTAAGAGACAATCAATAAACCTGTCACTAGGTTATGTGCTAGATAATGGGATAACAGCCATTAAAAGCATGACAACACAGATAACAGTGCAGAAGAGAAATGGAAAACTGACAATCAAAACTAAAAGAAAACTGTGATCTATATTAGCATAACAAGTCTGAGCACAAGAAG
>ML780593.1:252767-277980 GCA_009831015.1 Picea engelmannii
ATATATATATATATATATATATATATATATATATATATATATATATATATATATATATATATATATATAAGGTAGAAATATTGATAAATTTATTTTAACTTGAAATTTATTAAGTATTAAAAAATATCAAATATTAATTTAGATAAAAAAAATTCTTCATTTTACTTGGAAATAAAATGTATTTATAATGATTTATTATATTATTATTATTTGTTTATTATTTAACTTTAATTTTTGTTTAATAATATTATGTGGCTAGTCTAAATGTTATAGGTTTTTTATCATTTTCCGTAACCATTATCGGAATTTGGCAATACAATGATTGTTGAGATTGCAATGTTTTGTTGCTTAAATTGCATTTTTGAATGCATGAATGAATTTAATGCCCTGAAAAACAATTTCTAATTAGATTTCGAGCAAAAGTGATTAGAAAATATGACCAAAATTAATAAAAATGTAGAACATTTAAACTCCAAAAAAGTAAATATTCCATACTTGTTATCAACGAAGTGGAACGCAATTTGAGGAGTTTAAAATAATCAGACTAGATTTAGATTTAAAAATGATTCAAATGATTTGAAGAACAAAAATTGTAGGATGGTACCATCTCTTTTGAAAGTTTTGTTATGGAGAATTGTCCATCAACAATGCAACGACGATCAAGATATAGAAGAAGTGTGGTAGATTACATGAATTCACTATTGTTAATCATTGATGGTCTTAGAGATGGAGCTTAATCTCCAGTGGATTGTGCCCTGATTGTTTTATCCATAGAGCCTTAAGGAAGCCAATATAAGCCCCCTTTCTATATATCCTTGAGTACAGTTGACTTTGTTCCATGTTCATTGGACGAAATCTGCAATTGAGTTAAGTTTAGTGTTTCCATGTTTGATCACTAGTCCTACCAAAACGATGGCAGTGATGATGATAATTCAGTGCCCATGTCACTATAATTCGGTGCCACTATGAAAGGAGTTTTAAGGTCATAGATGGCCTGATGAAATATACACATGCACTACCCAGGGCATCGAATTTTTTTGTCTCTGAAATATAAATGGAAGTGAAGCCCCTATAGGTCAAGTCTAAGTGGTATGAAATGTGGGAAGATATGCCTTGTAAGTCAAGTAATTGTTTCCCCACATGTGTAATACTTCTCTGGATGATTGTACCTACCCGAGACACAAGAAAAGACACTTTGCAATGATAAATGTTAGTTGGATCAGCAAGTTAGGCCTTTTGTCCCTAATTTGCAGCAATAGATAACAGTGTATATCAGCAAGTAAATGGTATTATAAGCTTCTCAATAAATGCTAGATATCAAGTAGAAAATACAAGACAAAGACTAGTGAATGACTAGCTAAACTCAAGATGAGAAACCAATATTCTAGCATAAAATGATAAGGCTGTTGTAAATACTTTTCTGCATAAAATTATGTCAGCCTTATGAATGTAACATTCAATGTATTGCAGCAAGAAAATCAGCCACTGAAATTCCCTCAAACTTTTCCAAAAAGTGCGTTGGACCAAGGAGTATAAGTGTGCAAACTTTGAGCAAAATCCAATGGTTGATAAGAGAGTTATTCAAGCAAATGAGTTAGGGTTTTTGCAGAGCTAATGGCTGAAGATGAAATTTTGTAACAGCAGCAAGAAGTATCCCCTTAATGGGGATGCCCTAGTGGTTGTGAGGTGCCCAAGGCACAAGGAATACAATCCACTTTGCAAGAAGTAAAAATGACCGAAAATCATGTTTCCCAATGCAATAAAGTATGACTAGTGCCTTTACTATTGGGTTAATGGAGTCAAATAAACGAAGAGCTAGAGAAGCTACCTCCTTGGGGGTGTAATCTCTTTTACTTCCCAAGGCAAGTTTCTCTAGCTAGGGTTTAAGCTAAGAGGGTGTATGCCCTTATACTTCTCTTAGCAAACCCTAGTGTAATCAATGAGATGAAGCATAAAATGATGAAGAATATGGTGGGGGTGTATTCGCTTATACTTCCCACCTAGATCCCGGCATAAAAATACTTGAAGTGAAATAATGATAGCATAATAGTAAAAGACCAAACCAAGATCAAGAGAAATGCCAAGATAATCCACCATAAGAGCTAGAAAAACATCATCCAAGGGTAGCGCATCACTCCTCCAACAACGATTCATCAATATGGCCATAAAAAAGTGCACAAGAGATAAAAAGATCCAAGTGTAGCGAAAATTTCAGACCAATTCCTCTCACAATGAGGGAGAGTTCTGTTAAAATGAGATCTTATGATTTCTTATTTATACAAATGTCGCCAAGGTGACTTATCCATAAATTAAGGGGTAAAACACAAGATTAGGGGTCAACAGACGTAATATTGCCCCCTTTAAAAAGTAATTCATTTAAAATTCACTTTTTCACATAAGAAAACCCTAGTTTTAGAAGGATGTCACCCCTTTAGGGGACGTTTTTCCACTTTGAGGAAGTCATTGGTGTTGGAGAAGCATAAATAAGCCTCCAAAGGCCACATGTAAAGCATCTAGATGATATCATCATGGTGAAGACCCTCTTCTCCTCAAAACGTCCAAGTGTAAATGAGTGGCACCTCACCACCAATCCCTAACCCCCCTAGGTGACATCATATCTCTAGAAGTGATGCTTTGCCTCTCCTAGGAAAAACGTTTGGCATGTGGGGGATAGGCTATGTTGTCCAAGTCATCTTTGAGGCCTTCCAAGTTTGATCTCTGTCATCCGGAATGCGGGCCCCCTGGCACCCAACCTATGGGCTTGTAGCCCCATGGAAGCCCAAGCTAGGCTTGTTCTCCAAAAATTGTCCACCGGCTAGGTCATGCAAAGACAAAAGAACACACCCTCCAAGGATCTCAAGTCATAACATCATGATAAGTGAATCCAATCAATAAATAAGCCATCTAAGCATGTGCATCAAAGATCACTATACCAAACAATTAACTGCTCAAAGACATTATGCGACTTGTGAAGCTTGAATATGGGAGGGTTGACGAGGTGTCTTATTGGGTAGCTCTTGCCATAGGTCAAGGAGAGCTTCCAAGAGATCCCTCTCTAAGCCATGTAAAGTGGAAGAAGTGGTTGGGGTCAAGAGTCAATGGGCATAGGGCTCATGACATACAAGGGGTCGTAGTGTCTTATTCATGGGTGCCTTTGTAGAGGGTGTGTGGTACCTTCGTCCGCAATGCACTTTTTCCAAGCCTATCAATTGTCTTTTATCTTTCTTTCTTTGTATTTTATTTCAATATATCACAAGGAGATATCGAAGGTCACTTCCTTGGCGTGGTGACCAGATGATGGAGATGTAACCCACAAACGCCTAGTGGAAATGAGAAGGTTGGCTCATGATGAGACACCCTTTCTCTCATCCATGCATCAGAGATCCAATGCCCTGGTTTGGTGACCAGATGATGGAAATGTCATACCACTAGATATTCATGGACGTGATAGGTCGGCTCGTGATGAGACCTCCTATCCTTCAATTAACCTTTTAAGCATTCTTTATTATAGTATGGGTCCCCTTTACTCAAAGATAAGCGTTTTATTTCTTTCTTGGGTGATCCCTGGGCGAAGCATATGGAAGGTTTATTACAAGGCTTTTATCTTTTACCCAACATCAACCCCTCTGGGCCTTTAGCCCCTTCTTCCCATAGAATGAGGGACAACCCCTTCTTGGGTCAATACACCCTAAAATCCCAAGAGATAAGGAAATGGAGGGGAATAATGATGGAAAGTGGTAAGTATGGTCAGGAATGGTATGATATCTCATTAAAGGAGTTCCTAGTAGAAAACCCCTTCCCAAAGAAGACCACTTACTAGGGCACAATGTCAACCACCAAGGTGAAGCAGGGAAAAAAGTATAATGTCCAAGCATATATCATGAAATCTAGAGCAATCTAAGATACAACATAATCAAACGGCTTAAATATTCAAATGATGCTCACCATAATACTGACTTGTACCTCATGGATCAAGGCCCATTGCCTTCCGGAAGCCAACTGATGTGATGGATGTTATGTGCAAAACTGTGACCATCTGTGGTGGTGAGTGGGTTTTCCATTTCTGCAAAGGATATTGTTGGCCATGTAGTCTCTCGACACTCCATATCTACAACTTGAGGGCCTCGAGACATAATCTCCTCAGTTATCCACAAAATGGGGATAACATATGGCTCCTACTTGGGGACATGTGCTCGTCGTAGAGTGGATGAGAACCACAGTGTAATGTCCCCATTTTGGGACATTATAACATTACAGAGTGTTATGCCTACCAGAGTAGCTAGATAGGGGTGACAGAGAGTTCGGGAGATATTGAGGGGTTTTATTGGGCCTGGATTGCATCGTTCATCATCGGGATCCATTCCGCACAACTTGGATTTGGTTCTGTTGCATTCCGACGATTTCCATAATTTTGAGTTATTATGGGTCATATCTTAATGAAATTCACTAAGAAGGTCATAATGGACATATTACTTGGAGAAACCTCTTAGTGTAATAGCTCATTGGAATCGGGAGGAAAATCATTACAAGATAAGATGATGAGAAGTGACTATCAGTGGCAGGAGAAGCCATAAGGATGGATAAATCACTTTTTAGAGGTAAAATGGTTAATTAATTAATTATTTAAGTGATTTAATCAAGGAATAATAAAATAAAGTAAAAGTCACTTGGAGGGAAAAGGTCAACAACGAATTAGGGTTTCAGGAAGCTATAAAGGACGGGTAAAGAAACCTAATTGAGAATTATGTTATGATTTGATGTTGAGATATTTGCAGAGGAGGAGAAAATCGACCCCCTTGTTGTTTTTTGGATTTCTGGAGGAAACCACCACCATTGATCAGTTTCGGTGTTGAGAGACACACCCTAGCCTATTGGAGATACCATCCAGGTATTTCAATGTGCATTATAGGTATCTAGTTCAGTGGTTGTGCAGCTCAACAAGTGAAGGCGCAAGAGTTAGAGAGAGGGTTTGTGTGGCTGCTTGAGACGGTTTAGTATTTTGCCGATTCCTTCTGACCCATAGAGAGCTAGCTAGGGCGCACCTATTGAGCCACCTATTGTCAGTTTCCGACGGTGGAATCTCCCAGAAAGCAGAAAATAGTCATTTAGGGCACAACTCTTGAGGAAGTACATTTGGGGTTCCAGGGGGTATTCCGGAGCATATCCAAAGAAACCCTTTTGACCCATTATAGAGGAGACCAGGACGATCATTTCGAGTCATATATCATCAAATTTCATCGGTGGAATCACTAGGGTACACTCCCACAACCCAGGAGGTGTGCAACCCCCAGGGGGTGACATCCAGAGCTTTAGAGGTCAGATCTTCAGTCCGATAGTCATCAGAATCATCCTAGAGGCTAGGGCGCTTCTTTTGAGATAGTTTCTAGTCCATTTCGATGGGTATCTTCATCAGGACAAGTTTTCCAAATTCTACAGCAGTTACCGTGAGCTTTCGGACTGCTTTTTGTCGATCTATCCGTGCATGCACAAACCAGCCTTCATTCTTCTGATCACGGGTATTTCTTGTTAGTTGATTTGTATTCCAGTGATGATCCATGAGATCTAACTGATGATTTGTATATCTGCTTCCAACTTATTATTATATTTCCTGCTTTTTCCTCATTATATATATCAGTGAGTTGTGTTATCCTTCTTTCGCATGCATTATCTTTATACTGCTAAAACACTTAATGGATGAAACACACATGCGAAAATCAACAAGCATGTTCACACATTAACTCAAATGCATCCAGAAACCCCCAGAGTATCATACTTCGGTGACAAAACCGTAGTTCAGCAGTAGATATCCAAATCAGCGCGATCAGGGATATTTCAGTGGTTACAGAGCTGGTTTTCCTGCTAGCCTATGGGGAAATCAGTGAGGAGTTATGTCAGATTATGTCCGCTAAAATTCAGCAGTGATAACTTGCACTTATACCTCCAGATGTAGTAGTAGAGAGAAAATTTTAGATCAGATATGGAGGACAGCGTGAGGAATATTCGTAATGTAATGTCCCCACTTTGGGACATCATTACCTTACAGAGGGTTATGATGACCAGAGTAACCAGATGGAGGTTATAGCGAGTACGAAGATTATTGAGAGGTATTTTGGGGTTCGGCTTGCATCGCTCATCCCATTTCATCATTATGATCCATTTCGCATAGGTTGGATTTGGTTCAGTTGCATTCCGACGATTTCCATGATTTTGAGTATTTTGAGCTATAAGTTAATTAAATTCACTGAAGAGGTCATTTTGGGCACAATACTTGGAGGAACCTCTCAGTGTAATAGCTCATTGGAATCGGGAGGAACAGGACTACAGGATAGGATGATGAGAAGTGACTTCCAATGTCTAGGGAAGCCACTAGGAGAGACAAGGCACTTTTCAGAGATAAAAATGTTAATTAATTAATTAAAGTGATTTAATTAATTAATTGATAATTAAAAAAGGAAAGTTACTTTGGAGAGACAAGGGGATGCAGGAAGTATAAATAAGAGGCAAGGGCCTCTATTCATTCATTCATGTATGTTTATCATTTTTATATCTGGCTTCTAGCTAGAGAGCCCATACCTTGGGAGTTTTGAGGGTTTTGACATAATAAACCATAGAGGACGATTCGGTGGTGAAAGATTCCACCTAGCTTGTCCCAAGCTTGGTCTCGGGGATGCAACACTCCCCCACACCATTCTAATTTAGATATACTCAGTGCAGGAGGGTTCTACACCAGCCACAGACACGGGAAGAGAAGGAGGGTGCACCATTGGGGGTTTCCAGCAAGGTGGGGCTCACCATCCATTGAGGGAAGTTTGTTCCAGGTGATTGGCAGGGTTTCTGGAGATTCTAGAACCTGGGTTTTCATTGCAGGGCCGTGGCCATTAGATCTAGTGCATTCCGGTGGAGTTTTATGTGTCATTTGATTTATTGGATGCATGGGACGAATTGGAGGAGAGGAGCACACTTCAGAAAGTGATTTCATCCATTTGGTAGATCAGATCTTCATCATTTCGCTTGGGACTTCACCAGGGAGGTAACCAAGCCCTGATCTATCATTCTAGTGGTTTTGTGGAGAATTTGGAGGCCTCTAGGAGACATGTCGAATTATCTAGTGTTTCAGGCATCCAGGGGGGCGCACCATTCTTTGGAGGAGAGTCAGATCCATGAGTTTGAGAGGGATCTTGAAGATTTGAGCACCTGGGTTGTTCTTTCCTTTACCCGATCTATTGTTTGGCATATTTACTGGTGTGATTGGACATTTTGGCAGTAGGACCGAATTGTTGAGGCCATTCAGTGATCTAGCAGGGCATGGCATCTTCCAGCTTGGGGGTTGATACTTCATACGGCCTAGATCTTTCTTGTATTGGTATTCATGGTGTATTCAGCCTTTGGACACTTATAGTATCTTCTTGGAGCATTTTGTAGCAGCTCCTATTGTGTTATTGGATCCATCTATTGAGCATTCCAGATCGGCATCTTCATTGTATCAGGTTCTTCTATTTATGAATAAAATCAGATCTGAGGTGTTTTGGCTTGTCTATCATATTGTTGACCTTGCATATGGTTGAGGTATGTTCCATTACGGTATCTTGTTTTTTATTGCTGCAACACATATATAAATTCATCATCATAAACCCTAAGGCCAAAATCAAGAGGTCAACCTGCAAGTAAACACATACAAACAAGTAAATCAGCAAAGTGTTTGACAAAATACCACACTCGGAAAAGGTTTAAAAAGACACCCAAAACCATGATGTTCCTGGCATATTGGCTTGGGAACATTATAGTGGTATCAGAGCCTAGACTCCTGCTAGCCTGAAGGGTCTTACACAAGGAGAAATGGATGAGATAATATACTTGGAGATAAAATATTCCGGACTTAGCAAGGAAACTAGGGCTCAAATAACCTTTCCACAATATGTTGCCTTAAGAATTCCTAGTTGGAGCGAAGAGGATGTTTTACACGGGATCATCGTAGCAGAGGAAAAGAAAGCCAGAGAAGCTAGATGGATGGAAGAACAGGGAAACCCCACACCCATTAGGAGCATGCAACTTTGCTACATTTGCAAGGTGCCTTGGGAACCAGATCATAGGTGTATGGGTAACTGTAAGAAGCATATTATTGAGGTATACTATGACAATGAGGATGAGGTGTGTGAGGACACAGAGCAAGAGCTATATGCTTATTTGGAGCAGTGCGATGATGCTAGTACAGAGGCTAGTGATTCTGACATGCTTGAGGAGGATAGTGCCTCTTGCACACTTGCAGATACTAGTGATTATGGCACGCTTGGGGAGGATGGTGACCCTTTTGTAGTGGATAGATAGTTGGAGGGACATGATGACAGCACCTGCATTGCAGCATACATATCACATGGTGTTGATGACCCTACACCTCAGTAGAGTAGAGACACTAGTGGGGATTCATACGTGTTAGCATCGAGAGATGACAAGCTTCCTAGGAGGGCCATGACACATCTGTCGTCTTTTCAGACACCTATGATAGCCACGTCACAGGAGGATATCAGTGGCATTTCAGATGTGATGGAGGAGCCATGTGTGAGGGATTCACACCATGGAAATGTAGATCCACAGATCCAGGAGGAGATACAGGACGTGCAAACCGTTGACCTTACACATACAGATTAGCATGAGGAGATTGAGTCACCTCTTTCAGAGACTCCATTAGTTGAGAAGACTATGGAGACTTACATCTTGATGGGGCACTTGCTTCCAGGATCGGCCTGCATTGATGAGGATGCACTCTTTATCCGTCAAGATGACCATATCACGTGTCTGGACACATCTATATGGGATCCAGGCACAGATGATAGTAGCAGGGTGAGTGCATAGGAGGATACAACTGCTCACACTGGATACAGTATGATTCAGAGTGAGCTAGCAGTTGAGGATGATGTGCAATCACATATGGGTAGACCCAGTGGCACAATAGACAGTGGTCAGTTCAACACCTTATCTTCTGCAGAGAGTATTTTTGGGAATACTAGTGATGGCACTAGCAATGAGAGACGTGAGGTGGCACCTCAGCATGACTATGATTAGGAGTCACACCACTTAGCAGCACAGTTGAGAGTCAGTGAGGATATGATCATGGCAGCCACTAGGCGCAGTGATAACATGCATTCATTGATGACAGATTACTGATGGAGAGCATCAATGACACATGGTAGTTCAAATGAGGGATTTGCCATGGATGACTTTCACATTCTCAAGGAGAGAGTGTCTATGATGAGGACCGACTACCAGTAGTTATTGACAGACAGGGACTACCTCTTGGGGATTGGTGAGATGTATCATAGGGCATTGAGGGAGCAGGAGTTGGAGATGGACTGACTCACTCAGGAGTTGGAGAGCACTCGAGGATTCTTGAGAGGCACACAGAAAACCCTTCAAGAATCAGAGTCCAGATCAGAGGAGCTTCTTGAGGAGATCCATCAGAGATCTGCTTCATCTATCCTAGTGGACACTCAAATATGTCCTTTGGTCACATGCCTAGAGGATGTTGGTGGTCTAGCAGAGGAGCACCAGTTGATGGAGGACCCTTCCACTTGTGTTCCGAGAGTGGTCGACCTTCAGACAGGGGTTGATCTAGTAGTTCGCCCAGGATCCATGATGCGGCATGAGAATATGGGAGACGACATGAGTATGCCGGAGCATATAGTGGTGAGTGATAGCTCACAGAGACATGCCGAGATGTATGGTGGGATTCAGAGGGGTGTATTTCCTTGCAGGGATGAGGCACACTTAGGGAAGCATGCAGATGCCACTCCTTTGCAGCATCACATAGTTAGGGGAGATCACCTTCACCGTATCAGCAGTTGCATGGGAGATGAGAGGTATAGGTTGGTGGACCAGCAGTTGGAGGAGCTACTTTCGGTTGTACTGGATGATTGGGAGTCAGTGATGATCACAGGAGAGTATGTACCATGGATACCAGTGGACGAGATTTTGGTTGAATCATTGGGATTGACCAAAGCATGTGATATTTTACAGGTCTATGTTATCCCCACTTTTAGGGATAACTAGGAGATCATGTCTCAAGGCCTGTTATCCCCCACTTTTAGGGATAACTAGGAGATCATGTCTCGAGCCCACAAGTCCTAGACATGGAGTACCGAGAGCAGGATTGACTTTAGCATGGCCCTGGAGGGCCCACCTTTTCTTTTTCCAGCACCTTTATCTTGTCAGCAGCAGCAACATCCATCACCATCAGCTTGGTCTTGTGTCAGAGATGGTTCTTGCTCCATGAGGCAATTAGTCCGGGTATCATGGTATGTGTCACTTTGATCATCAAAACCCTTGAATATGTGCATTTTATTCCTTTTTTTTCTAACAAATGCTTGGATCTTACACTTGCCCACTTGACCATGTCTGGGGGGATTGACAAGATGCCCTAGTAAGCCTGTGTCCTTAGGTTTTGGTTTTCCATTGGGGGGGATCTCTGAAAAACCATCATCCACTCCCTTCATAGCAACACTTTTTCATCTTGCTTCCCACTCACCTATCCCATTACACTTGTCTGGGCACTGGGTTGACCTATCATTTGAGGATTGCACCTTACCTAGTGGGAAGAAGGGGCTAAAGGCCCAGAAGGTAAAAGCAAGATGGAAAAATATAAAAGCCTAAGAATAAAACCTCGAGATGCTTCACCCAAGGATCCCCGAGAAAGCAATAAAAGGCTTCTCGGAAAGAAACAAGAGGGACCCACAAAAAAAAAAAAAACAAGACCTAGTTAGAGGATAGGGGGTCTCATCACGAGCCAGCCTATTAGGTCCATGGGTACCTAGCAGTATGACATTGCTACCAGCTGGTTACCACGCCAGGGTAGTGACTCTTGGTTTCATGGCCAAGGGAAAGGGGGTCTCATCACAAGCCAGCCTTCTCATTTCTGCAAAAGTACTTGTGGGTAACACTGTCACCACTAGTCACCACACCAAGGCAGTGTCCCCTAATTAGCCTCTTGAAGAAAAAGAAAATTAAAAACAAAAGAATGAAAGAAAAGAATAAAGGCATGGGCTTGGAAAAAATGCATCCAGGACAGGTACAACTCGCCTTCTACAAAGGCACCCACAGGTAACATTTTTGCATCCTTGGCCCTCATTGCACCCACCTGCTTGGACATCCCCTGACCACATCACCCACTTACGTGGCTTGGATGAGGTCTCCTCCGAAAACTTTCCTTTTCTAGTGGACACTAGCCCAATAGGACGCCCTGTCTTTTTCTTCAGACTTGTATTGCTGGCTTGTGTAATATATTTGAGCTTTTGACTGATGTATTAGGGATTTTATGCACGTGTTTAATAATATTGATGATGAGATGTGATTGACATTGATATGATCCCTGTGACTGATGAGCCCATGGAGGGCATAGATGTTGATGTGCAGGACCATGCTCGATGGACAGGTACCATTTTGGACTGGTACACATGGGGAGATGATCAGTTCAGACCTCCATGGGGATAAAGAGCCCATCAGATGGATGTTGAGACCCCATCAAAGGGTAGAGATAGGACAAGGATGGATCAGAGGTTTTGCACTGGAGAAGAGAAGAACGTTCCACCAGAGGCACTTTGGTAGAGCTTAACGTAGGAGGATTGACCCTCTTTCAGTGGAACATTGGCCTTGGAAGGCCTAGGATGTCACCCATGATGATCATGACGTCATCCATCCTTATGGACGTCTTGGGAGGTAGACTTGGAAGAGTTGGCACGTGTGGCAGGATGGAGAAGCCCAAGGAGGGCTAACATTTTGCTCCAGGATGCCCCATTTTCCCTATAAGGGGCTAACGTCTCCCTCAGAGGGGCTTGACGTCTCACTTTAGCTTGATTAGGTTTTAATTTTTAGCATTTAATGTAAAACAGTATGATTTTAGTATTTTGCCCTTGTCGGCTTTTTTCATGACCTAAAATGTAAAATTAGGTCATGGTACTGTATGTGAGGTCTGAAATTTACACCCTCTCTTGGGTTATTGGCTGAAATTGTGAGGTGCACTTGTTGAAGGACGGCATTTTGGATTCATATTGGCATTTTCTTGATGGAAGGTATTACAACTAGGGTTTTCTATGATGTTTCTTGGTGAAATGTAAGTGAATTTCTGCAAAACTTCTTAAATGAATGGTTGTGTTGTTATTTCTTGCATTTAATGTTATAAATTTGTTGCATAAACCCTAGGTGACAAGCACACATCATTAGTTCTTGTCTCATGTCCCTGTCAAGACTTTTTGCCATTATTTGAAGAGAGAAAGAGCCTAGCCGTAGCTACACTCTTCTCTACCTCTTCTTTGCTAGCCGTTTTATTTTTTGAGCTAAGAAGGAGAAGACGTCTCAAGGCCTAGTTCCCCTACACCTTGAAGAGTCTTTTTTCCCCTAGGGTTTGAAGGTAAAGCCTTTCCATAGCAACACGTTGCCTTCTAAGCCCTCTTGTCTTAGTTTTATGCTATCTTCTCAACTAGTCGTCATTGCCATTGAGTTAAGGAAGGAGGAGAGAGCACAGAAGCCTAGTTCCCCTACACCAAGGTGAGCCTCTCTCCCCTAGGGTTTTGACTTTGAGGCCTTGCCCCAGCAACACTTCAAATCTTCACCCTCTAGTCCTTAGCCATACTATCTTTTGATCCTTTAGCTACTGCGTCCTCTACTTTTGACTCCATTAACCCTAAGGCATTGATCTAAAAACCTCTTGACTTGAGTAAACTTGATCACAAAACCACTCTCAATACTTTGAATGAAACCCTAACTACTCTAACCCTAGCTTAAGACTAATCCTACTAACTAAGTGTTGTCTTCATCTCTTGCTATTAACACCCTTGTGCAACTAATCGTTTCATTTATGAGCAATTTTATGGTTATTTTAAGGCATTATTTGATGAAGTGTTGATTGGTTACATTGAATGCCATGTTTTCCTGATATTTATTGAATAAGTGACATTATATATCATTGCTACTTTTATAAACATTGAATTCATCAATATTTATTATTCAATTGTTTATATATCAGATAGTCATTGATTTATATGAAGTACTAACCAAGCAAGCAAGCTTGCACATGCAGTTTTTTTGTTTTTTTTTTCTCGGGCAGGGATACTTCTTGGTTATTACTTATGGTTATCTTTTTAGGGCTATAAGCCGGACTTTCTGATTAGGTGGTGACTTGTGAGAAGGATTACTATCACTTTTCTCTGCTAAATCCTTTTCCCTTCTCAAAACCTCAAGTTACCGAGGACGTCTCCCCTGGGCTTTACCTCCCTAAATAGAAAGAACCTTCCCATCGGGGTGACAATGGGTGGGATTGGTTCCAGTTACGCTAGTTTGCCTCTCCAATCTCTAGCCTTTTATCCTTCCTACAAATTGTGCGATAACAAGGCCCATAGGTCCTAGACATGGAGTACCAAGAGCCGGATCGACTTTTAGCATGGCCCTGGAGGGCCCATATTTTCTCCCTTTCAGCGCCTCTACCTTGCCAGCAGCAACAACATCCATCACCATTAGTTGGGTCTTGTGTCAGAGATGGTTCTTGCTCCATGAGGTAATGAGTCCGGGTATCATGGTACGTGTCACTATGATCTTCAAAACCTTTGAATATGTGCATTTAATTCCTTTTATGTCTAACAAATGCTTGGATCTTACACTTGTCGGCTTGACCATGTCTGGGGGGATTGACAGCATGCCCTAGTAATCTAGTGTCTGTAGGTTCTGGTTTTCCACTGGGGGGATTTCTGAAAAGCCATCGTCCGCTCCCTTCATAGCACCACTTTTTCATCTTGCTTCCTGCTCACCTATCCCATTACACTTGTCTGGGCACTGGGTTGACCTATCATTTGAGGATTGCACCTTACCTAGTGGGAAGAAGGGGCTAAATACCCAGAAGATAAAAGCAAGATGACAAAAGATAAAACCCTTAGAATAAAACCTCGAGATGATTCACCCAGGGATTCCCGAGAAAGCAATAAAAGGCTTCTCAGCAAGAAACAAGAGGAACCCATAAAATAATAAAACAAGACCTAGTCAGAGGATAGGGGGTCTCATCACGAGCCAGCCTATTAGGTCCATGGGTACCTATCAATATGACATTACCACCAGCTGGTTGCCATGCCAAGGTAGTGACCCTTGGTTGCATGGCCAAGGGAAAGGGGGTCTCATCACAAGCCAACCTTCTCATTTCTGTGAAATTACTTGTGGGTAACATTGTCACCACTGGTCACCACGCCAGGGGAGTGTCCCCTGATTATCCTCTTGAAGAAAAATCAATAAAGAATAAAAGGCATGAATGGGCCTGGAAAAAATTGCATCCAAGACAGGTGCAACTTGCCTTCTACAAAGGCACCCACAGGTAAAGATTTGCACCCTTTTCTCTCATTGCACCCACTTGCCTGGACATCCCTTATCCACATCACCCACTTGCATGGCTCAGATGAGGTCTCTTTCGGAAACTTTCCTCTTCCAATGGACACTAGCCCAATAGGACGCCCTGTCACTTTCCCCAAACTTGTATTGCAGGCTTGTATAATGTCTTTGAGCTTCTAACTAGGATAATAGGGGTTTTATGCACATGTTTAATAATATTGATGATGAGATGTGATTGATATTGCTATGATCCCTGTGACTTATGAGCCCATGGAGGGCGTAGTTGTTGATGTGTATGATCATGCTCGACGGACAGGTACCATGTTGGACCGGTACACATGGGGAGATGATCAGTTTGAACCTCCATGGGGTTGAAGATCCCACCAGATGGATGTTGAGACCCCATCAGGGGGCAGAGACAGGATAGAGATGGTCAGAGGCTTTGCACCAGAGAAGAGGAGGACGTTCCACCAGAGGCACCCTGGCAGAGCTTGACCTAAGGGGGTTGTGCCTTCTCCATTGGAATGTTGACCATGAAAGGCCCATGACGTCATCCAGCCTTATGGATGTCTTGGGAGACAGATTTGGCAGTGTTGGCATGTGTGGCAGGTTGGAGAAGCCCAAAGAGGGCTAACGTTTTGCTCCAAGATGTTGCATTTACCCTGGAAGGAGCTAACGTCACCCTTAAAGGGGCATGACGTCTCACTTTAGCTTGATTAGGTTTTAATTTGAGAATTTAATGTAAAAACAGTATGATTTTTAGTATTTTGGCCTTGTCAGCCTTTTTATGACCTAAAAGTGAAATTAGGTCATGGTACAGTATAAATTGGGGGTTTTTACTCTCATTTTTTCATGATCTCTCACTCACTCTTTAGTGAGGTCTGAAATTTGCGCTACACTTGAGGTTCTTGGCTGAAATTGTGAGGCGCACTTGTTGAAGGAAGACATTTTTGGAATTCTATTGGCATTTTTTGGCTTTTTCTCTTGGTGGAAGGTGTTACAACTAGGGTTTGCTATGTTATTTCTTGGTGAAATGTAAGTAAATTTCTGCAAAACTTCTTAATTGAATGGTTTTATTGTTATTTCTTGCATCTATTGTTATGATTTGCTAAATAAACCCTAGGTGACAAGCACACATTGTAGGTCCTTGTCTCATGTCCCCATCAAGAGTTTCAGCCATTTATTGAAGAGAGATTGAGCCTTGCCTTAGCAACACTCTTTTCTCCCTCTTCATTGCTAGTCGTTTTTCTTATCAGGCTAAGAAGGAAAAGACGCATTGAGGCCTAGTTCCCCTACACCTTGATGAGTCGTTTTTCTAGGGTTTGGTGGTAAAGCCTTCCCTTAGCAACACGTTGCCTGCAAAACCTCTTGTCTTAGTTTTATGCCACTTTCTGAGATAGTTGTTTTTTTCCATTGACCTAAGGAAGGAGGAGAGAGCACTGATGCCTAGTTCCCCTACACCAAAGTGAGCCTCTCTCCCCTAGGGTTTTGTCCTTAAGGCCTTGCCATAGCAACACTTCAAGGCTTGACCCTCCCGTCCTTAGTCTTACTATCTTCCTTGATCCTTCAACCCCTGTGTCCTCCTTTTGACTCCATTTACCCTAGGAACGCACTGATCTAAGCTTTTGTGTAATCTCAAAACAACTCTTAATACTTTGAACAAAACCCTAACTACTCTAACCCTAGCCTAAGACTAACCCTACTAACTCATTTGTTGTCATCATCCTTTGCTATTATCATCATTGTGCAGCTATCTTCTTACTTATGAGCAATTGAATGGTTGTTAAAAGGCATTACCTGAATGAAGTGTTAATTGTTGCATTGAATTCCATACTCTTTTACCATTTATTGAAGAAGTGATATTGTACATCGTTGCTATTATATAAACATTGACTTCGTCAATATTTATTTCTCAATTGATTATATATCAGATAGTTATTGATTATATGAAGTACTAACCAAGCGAGTAAGCTTGCATATATATATTTCTTGTTGCTTTGTCTCGAGCAGGTGCATCTCCTTTTGGTTATACTTTCTCTTTATTGGATGTTTATCCGGACTATTTGCTCAGTGGTGACTTGTGAGGGGGGGAATTTATCTTTAGCCTTCAATCCTTTGCCTTCTCAAAACCCCAGGTCACCAGGGACGTCTCCCTTGGGCCTTACCTCCCTAAACAGAAAGAACCTTCCCATTGAGGTGACATTGGGTGGGATTGGTTCAGTTACGCCAGTTTGCCTCTTTACATCTATCCTTTATCCTTACGACAAACTGTGTGCTGACATTTTGGCGTCACTATCGGGGAACACTAAGTCAAACTTTCCTCAAAGATGACAACTTTCGGTAAGTCTTGCCTCGAGATCCTTTATCTTACAAGCTTACCTAGCGACTCCACCTTGGGTGTTTTCCCTTATCCTTTGATAGTTTCAAGCAAATTATCTAGCAACTCCAATAACTACAAGGAGGTTCAATAATCCTCCTATATCCTTCAGAAGAAAGCCTCCACGAAACTCTCCTTTTGTAAAATCACTTTTTGGAGGCAATCTTCCTTTGAAAACCATGTCTAGTTCAGGAACTCAAACCAATACAACAAACCCGCCTAACAACCAAAGACAATGGTCATCTACTCTTTTCAAACCACTAGACATGTTAGCCATACCAGGCTTGCCTAGGCAAATGCCACCCAAACATGAAAAGTGGTTGCCTAAGTTTTCCAGTACCGATGCAATCAGTGCCGAAGAGCACATGAGAAATTTTTGGGCATTTTTTCAGCTTCATCCCATTAGTGATGATTTTGAAGACTTAGTAATGAATTTGTTCTCCGCTACAATCCTCTATGCTTCAAGGAATTGGTATTGTTTTCGTCCTAATACACACTTGCAAACGTGAGCAAAGTCCAGCTCACTTAGTGTGTCCTTGGAGGCACAATGCCTAGGTTCACAGTCCACACTGTCACCTTGACTGGAACCTCTTCCTTCTAGGCTTACTGCTAGGGAAGCCAAGGGGGGTAGACCCTAGTTACTAGATATGATTTAACTTTAAATTTCTAGGAGTTGGTTTTAATTTGTTAAGTGGTTAAGGGGGGAATACTAGCCTATGATGCTAAGGCAGCAAATGCAAAGTGCAAGATTAAATATGACAAACAAGCCTTTCCCTAAGTCAACTAAGACTAGTGCCTAAAGGTTGGGCAAGGGGTCAACTAAGTTTGAGGGATTTTAATTACAAAAGATTACAAGTAAAAGATATTAAAACTATCCCACAAATGAAAATACAATTACTTACACAAAGAATTAGAAATGATACAACAATTATATAAAGATACACAAGGTACAAATGAACAAGATATAGATGCCAAAATATGAGACTTAAGAGATATCAAAGTTGAGATTAATCACATAAGGCCAAGCATGCCCCAATAGCACTTACTCTATTGGACTGCTTCTCAATGGAAACCACTAAAGAACTCAAGATTCAAGAAGATGATGTCTCCCCAAGTGGGATACTCGACTTCCTCTTGAATCACACCACAAAGCATAAGTAAAGATGCAAGTACTTGGAAAACTTAATGCTTAAGTAAATCAACACTTAGATACTTGAACCATAATATTGCATGAAAGATTTATGAAAATGAAAACATTTGCAAGATAGACTTCTAAACAATCATCTAAATATACCCAGGAAATAAAGATTGTCTAGGAGATTAAGTGGTTAGGAGTTGTTTAAAGATTAAGTAAATTTTAATGCCCTCCCCCTAACTAAGTGTTTCAACCTTAGACCACCTCCTCCTGGTTCCAAATAGTTGTTGGGTGCTCAAGATAGTAAGGCAACGAGGCCCACCCTAGCTTCCACGGTCAGCCCTGATAGTAAGAGTACTTCCCGGAGAGGACACCCACCTGGAGTGCCACGGGACAGTCCCCTGCCACTACCCTCCGTTGTTTTCCTCAAACCCATTTTAGATGGTGAAGATGGTGGAATTAGGCTATCCTAGTTGGTCTAAAAAGTTGTTATGACTTATGGGTAAGTCTTAAGGTGTGTTATAAGTGTTTTAAGTGACTTTTAGGTGCCCAAAACGTGTGATTTATACCCAAAACCGAAACTGAAATGTTTGTTGTGAATGTGTTGCAAAATGTGAAATTTAAAACCATAAACTCGTGAAAAACATGAATGAAAATCTTAGAAAATACACATCATTTACATAGCCATATCATTCACCATTCATAATATATAACTTTGCAGAAAAAATGGAGTAAAGACAAGAACAGCTTGCCAATTGATACCAAGAAATTACTTAGATTTATTCACTTATCCACATAAGCTATCCCATGAAAAGACTTGTTGAAAATAGAAAAACTTGCCGAAATGAAAGATTAGATCCTACACCATTTCAATGCTTCACATATGCTTAAGATAGATGAGTGGCCAAATGCCTTAAAAGATGAATGAGTTGCAACAATTAAAGATTACTTCCAAAACATTTTTAAACCATGAAACATAGCATTATAAAACATACGTAAAAAAAAACTTGTTGATAACTAAAGCATGAAAAAGAAATTATGCCTTATTAGCTTATACTAAGATGATAGATGTGTGATGACTACTCTAGATAATTTTAACCTATGTGAACATGCAAATCATCAAACATCACTACCATCCTAGCCTTACGATTTGGGTATTTCTCTCCCAAGGTGTAGGCAACTTTAGTTTAATCAAAAATAAAAACTTATGGCATCAAACCACTCACAATGGCCAAGGTGGAGGCAAGCCTACCAATGTTGGTCAAAGAGGGTTAACAAAACAAAACAATATTATGATTATTATTATGTAGCCACACAACCTTTCCTTATGGACAAGTGGGGCAAAGAAAATAAAATGCTTAAACGAAATCTAAACTAGCCCAACGATATTGGGGGGTTGGTTGGGCCAATCTCTCTCCCAAGGTGTAGGTAATGTAAAAAACTTGCAACAAATGAAATATACAAGTTGAAATGATAAACAAAAGAAGGCAAACCTCAAGGGAACTTCCTGGGGGCTTGCAACAATGCTAGAAACAAAGAAAAAGAGAGAGATTCGTTACCCAACTGATGGAGCCTCTTGGGGATGATGTGAGAGTGAATTTCAAAAGCGTTTCCCCTTGTCCCTGGTTAGAATCTGCAAAAACCAGCAAGCAAAAGCTTGCTGGAAATGCTGCACAACACAAAAATGTTAAGAAAATTTTTTGTTTTTTACACAGAAAATTTTCACATGAAATCTCCAAGTAAAATGTAAAATATTTGTGACCTATCTATAATAGTTAGCTACAACAATATGATGGATATGAACAGAAAACACATCAGATCCAAAAGAGAAGCAAGAAGTGTGAGAAGATCTTGATGGAAAACCCCTTCTTGAGACTCTTCCAATCAATATCTTAGAGGCAAATCTGCACAACTCAAGCAAAATGTGAGGTATGGGAATAGAATAATATGATAGAACAAGCTAATAAGATGAAATACTTCGCAATATCAACTATCCTACATATATAGATCAGCCATAATACTATTGAGTGATCTACTTAAACAAACTACTTTGCTCAAGAAACTAGTCCAAACCAAACACAATGCATAAGAGAACAATATCACCTCAATGAAAAGAGCAAATCAGAATACTCTTGATTACTCCAAATCCTCCAAATCTCATTATTAAATCCAAATCGGAGAGCCTTGCAACAACAAATTGCTCCAATGCTCTCAAGAGAGAAATGAGTTGAATGTGAGATGGCAAGAGCAAAAAAGGATGGGGCGAAAATTCTGTAGCATAACTTTAGCTCAAAGAATGATGAGTGAGAGAGTGAAGAGAGGTTTCTTTTATAGCTCAAGAGGCAAAGTGAAGGCACTTGGATGAGCTCCAAGTGTCAAAACCCAAGCCAACGTGTGAATCTCAAGGAGAGGGGGCGCACCACTTCTAGGGTTTTAGCTTGTTGAGTGTGTGGATGAGTGAGTTGGAGAGTGGGGGCCATTAAGGGGTGAGGCGTTAGGCTAGGAGGGGCGCACTAGGGATGAGAGGGGCCCACACAACAATCAAATGACATTTCCTAAGGTTTTGGGTGTGAGGGGGGCGCATTTCCCCCTAGGGGGCGTGAGGCAAAGTGAGAGGGGGTGAGTTAGGGGGTGTAAAAAGTGGTAAGGTGGGTTGGGTAGGCTAGGGAGATCTTTTCTTTCCTTTTACCATCTCAACATTTACCCAATAACTCAAAAATTACAAAATTTTGACATTTCGGCAATGTCACTTAGCAATTAAAATTGTTGTTTTAACTGACTTTGACTCCGGGTGGACAAATGCATAGCAAAACTTGTCCGATTGAGTTGAAAATTGGTCCATGGGTGTAGGGGGTGTCTTTCCATTTTATTTGAGCACAAATACCCCTATCAAAATCCCAAAGACCCAGTTTTTACAATAATTGCTCAAAAACATTTAATTAATTAAATAATTAAAATCCCAACCTTAGGAAAATTAATTAAAAAAAACCTATCTAGACTCGACGAAATTCCGCGAAACTTTCTACAATGTCTGACATGGTCATTTACATCATTCCTAAACAATAGCTACCAAAGGATGAGACCATTAGAACATCGTTCACCACTTTGGAGGAATTATTGCAAGTGTGAGGGAAAAATTCATGGGAAATCAACCAGGCTAAAAAGCCCAGTTGACAACCTGAGGATAAAAAAACCTCAGTGAAAAGAACTTTCCCAATGAAAACATTTCAAGGTACCTGACCTAACTATGATCCATGCAGACCTATTACATTATTAACCCACGCAGGGATGCGGAAATTTCATTTTACAAAATTTTGTGCTGGAGGCATAAAATGCCCAAGTAGAACCAATATTGTTTTCAACATACTTGCATCTGATGATGCATATCTTCATGGCACATGGAGTTTACCCCCTAGTTGAATAGGCGGTCAACATGTACCTAAGCCTTCACGATGGTGGTATTAAAACCATGGACAAACTAGAAGAAGTTTTTTCTCAAGAGATGGAGTGTCAAAGAAGACCCCAGCATGCTTCTTACTAGGAAGGAAAACTGGCATAACTTAGACTACCCCACCACTGTCACCTCAATGGGAGAGCTCTTTCTGTTTAGGAATGTAAGGCCCAGGGGAGATGTCCCCGGTGACCTGGGGTTTTGAGAAGGCAAAGGCTTGAAAGGCTAAGTATAATATTCCCCCTCACAAGTCACCATTGATCAGAAAGTGTTGGTTAATCAACCAATAAAGATAAGTAATAACCAAACAATGTACCTACCCAAGACAAAGAAACAAGGAAACTATAGATGTGCAAGATTACTTGTTGGTTAGTACTTCGTATAAAAGGCTTTCTGATAATAAGCAATTGGCCAATAATATTGATGAAGTAAATCAACGTTATACAATAGCAATGATAACACAATGTCACTTCACAATAAATGCTAATGAAGCTTCACAATAAGCAATGTCAATTTATCATCAATGTAACAATACTAGAAGCAACGTCTTAGCCAATCACTCAATTGCTTTAAAGACACAATAAATGTTGCAATAGAGATGTTTATAGCATGAATAGATGACGGCAGAAATAGGGTTAGTGATTGTTAGTCTAAGCTAGGGTTACAAGAATTAGTGGTTGTTCAAAGTATTGGATGTGTGTATGATCAAGGTACTCAACAAAAGAAGTCTTAGATCAATGCGTCATTAGGGAAAATGGAGTCAAAAAGCTGCAAATGTTGAAGGGGTCGTGATGATAGTGATACGACTAAAGACAAGAGGGTTAAATGTTGAGGTGTTGCTAAGGCAAGGCTTCAACAATGAAACCCTAGGGGAGAAATGTTAATATTATGGTAGCTGCGGGAGGTATTTACCTCCATGTGTGAACCTGACGAGAATAGAAGAATCCGGGAAGCAAGAGAAACCCTAATGAGTTGGCTAATAACCCTAGAAGCCTTGTCGGCTCAAGAAGATATTTTATGTTAGGTTATTAGCCTCCAAGAGAAGAAGTCGGCCAGAAATAATAATAATATACTGAACAGAAACTTATCCAGAAGAAGAATTCAGCCCCAACATAACTGGAAGAATCACTATAAATACAGGGCACCAGTTCTCATTTGTCACATCTCAAAATTGCAGACAGCAAGTGGTGCGCACTGCAGTTCCCAGTTTGGTGCACACGTGTGGAGGAGAGTTGCAGGTGCAGCTGCTGCAACTAGCAGTTTTAGTGTTGGTTTGGACTATCTATTGGCAAGGGTTTGGACTATCTGATCAGCTTTTTATGATGCGCTATCCTTGGGGAAAGATGCGCAATCCTTTGTTTGGCTATCTAGCCTAGGGTTTGCTTCCAAAGGAATTCTCAGACAAGGTTAAGGTGCTCGGAGGGAGGCTTCAGCCTATGGTTGGGTGACGAGGGTATCGTCAATGGTAAAATGAGCACATCATCTTCTATATTCTAACAGGTTATGGGCCCACACCCCTTCAGTCAGCATAAAACGCTGGAAGAAAACATAGCCACTAGATATTGAGCTCGTTGAGGAATTGCCGCTAGGGTTACTAGCAGAAGCAGTTTCCAAAAGCACTGCAGCTAGGGTTACTAGCAAAAGAAGTTACAGAAACCCTATACCTCTTGTTGAGGCACCTTAAGTGACAAGATTGACCTAATATATGAATAGATCAGTGCACCCTATCCCAACACATCTCCTGGTACTCTCAGAAGGCCAAGATGTGAAGTTTGGATTTCTGGTCAAATCTAGGGTTTGACCAAGCCAAGCAGCCATGAAAAACTCTATGAAATCTGAGAACAAGTTATATGGAGCCTCTAACTTCAGAGCATGGAAGACAAGGATTGACCTCATCCTTGCTAAGAATAAAGTACTGGATATTGTGAAAGGAAAGATCGTGAAGCCAGAGTTTGAAGAAGAAGAAGAGAAGGAACCGCAGAGCGTTGCAGCTATGGAGAAGTTCAAAGATGTTAACATCAATGCCATGAGTATCATAGTGGATTCCATAAAAGACCACTTGATACCCTACATCTCCCATCTTGACTCATCAAAGAAGATGTACGATGCCATAACAAATCTCTTCTCAGTCAGAAACATTGGACAAGTTATGAGTCTAAAGAATGAGCTCCATGACATGAAGATGAATGATGATGACAACATAACATCATACTTTGTAAGGATCTCCCAGCTAAGAGATCAACTACAAGCTATTGAAGAGATCACTTCAGAAAAGGAATTGGTGAACAAAGCACTCAATGGTCTTCCCAAGACATGGGATGCATTTGCCGCAAGCATGAACACAAGGAAGGAGTACCCGACATTTGAAGAACTTTGGACTTGTTGTGCTCAAGAAGAATCAAGGATCAATGCAAAAGAGAAACCTCAAAAGAAGTACGATGATCAAACCTTCACAGCAAGATTCAAGAACTTCAGGGACAAAAGAAAGGTCGATTCAAGAAGGAATCCAAAACAAAGAAAAGATATTTCAGAACTACAGTGCTTCAACTGTCAAAAGTACGGTCACTACAGGAACCAATGTCCCAAGCTAAAGAAAAGGAAAGAGAAACATGAAGCATCATTTTCCGAAGAAAAGGAACCTACAAAGAAGACTAAGCAGGATGGAAGAGACTTCTTCTACTAAAAGGCAACAATACTCTTCTTATTTCTTGTACATATCTTGTTTGCATCGTCTCTATACATATCTTGTTGCATCGTCTTTGTACGTATCTTGTATATCTATCTCTTGAAAGATAATGTGTTCCAAGATGAACTATACCTATGGAAGAACAACAAGATAAGAATGAATATCATTAGATAATACACATGAAAGGATGAAATACAAATCATGTGGAAGCTACTGCAAGATAAGCCGAATCAATCATGAAGAGACTTAGAAGTCAGACATCAAGAGGAATTGGAGAAAGACTTATGACAACAACTAAGACGGAAGCATGGACTCTGTCAGAAGACAATAAGGATGCAGATGGAAGTATGGACTCTATCAGATGGAGGGAGCCGATTATATGCACTTACATGAAGCAAGGATTAGGAGGGAGCTAATCCTATGATCCATTGAAGATGATGAAATGTATATATCCATGGTAGCAGTTATGAAAGACAGCACGTGTTCAGTTCAGCCGCAGAAGAAGACTTCCTCAGAAGCCTTAAAGAATTCTTGGTTGTTCATCCAGATCTGTGATCCTATGATGAAAGGAAGAAGTGGAATCTCTAGGGCATGGAATCCATAAGAAACTCCATGGACCCAAGAGCTAAAGAAAAACATGAAGATTCCGAGAAAGAAAGAGAAACCAAAACAACCAGTCATTGTATCAAGAATCACAAGATTATCAGCCTGACATGAACTCAATAAAAGTAATCAAGCAGAAGAACTTGAGGTCGTGATGAAGAACAGTGTATAGAAGACTTATGAATAAAAGCATTGCAAAATCCAGAACCAGAGTTTCTCCCAGATGGAGGGAGAAGACTATGATGATTACTTGTTCCAGTACACCAGACATATCATTCCATGAGTCATTATACCATCCACAACATCCATGAGTTGGAGTTCTACATCAGATAAATGCAAAGAATGTTCTCCAGAGAAATTGAATAAAGAGCGTATGAAGAGAAAATACCAGAAAGAGACTCATGTATGCAGATAAGAAGAAGACAACTTGGTGGAAAACCTCCAGTGCACAGCAGAAGCATGGTGAAGATGATTACTCAGTAGATCAGATCTCATGATGACAGAAGAAGTGCCACATGAATATGTTCCAGTTCTCCAACTATGATATACTCTATCGTCCAGATCTACATGAAGCATGATGTCGTCCTAATACACACTTGCAAA
>ML780593.1:287654-306852 GCA_009831015.1 Picea engelmannii
TTAACACATCAAGATAGATAAACCCAATAAGCATACGCCTTAGTAGATCTACTTAGATAACACTTTACCTAAGATCTAGTGTTGCAATCATCTAAAGAAATCATTACAATGTTACCTCCCATGCATAAGAAAAAGAAGCATACTCCTTAGTCTTCTTGTTGTCCTCCAAAGTTTCTCCTTTATTGATATTACTCAAGAAAAATGGTTTTGGAGAGAAAATACTCCAAAACCCTAGAGCATAGAATGAAAATGAAATGAAATGAATGACTAGAGAGAGAGAGTTGGAAATCAAGTAGCATAACAATAGCTCAAGATATGGTGAGTTGGGAGTGAGAAATGAGATCTATTTATACTTGGAGAAGCAAACCTACCTCTCTTGGATCAATTCCAAGTGTCCACCACCAAGAATAAGAGTAGATCTCAAGGCTAGGGCACAGCATCTAGGGTTTGAAAGCTAGATCTAGGGTGTAGAAAAATGTAGGAGGTGTTGGGATCAAGAAAAGAGGTGTGGGAAGCCTTGGGATTGATGCCAAGGAAGGTGAAAGGTCTCAAATAATTTAAAAAAAAATCATTTGTGGATTTTCTAGATGGAGGGGGGCATAACTCCTCTTGGAGAGCGCAAAAAAAGGGTGAAATTGAAGGAATGGAAGGGGATTAATGAGAAAAAAGCAGTGGTATCACCCTAGGAGGTGATGTGGGGGTTAAAGGGAGTCATAACGCATGAGAGGGGGGCCCATTTAAGTCACAACATCCACCACCAAGGAAAAATGTCCATCCCCCTAGGGGGGCGTGACTTTTGAGTGTAGAAGGTGGGTAAGCAGTTAGAATAGGTTGGAAAAGGTTGGGAGGGTCATGTTATGCTTAGGGGGTATCTCTCTAACCTTTATTCCATAATTTCACACCCTCTAACTCATTATTACAATTTTTACATTTTGCCATGTTTGGACTTTAGTAATTAAAATTGTTGTTTTTAACTGACTGACACTCCGGGTGGACAAACCCATGGCTAAAGTTGTCCGACTGAGCTGAAAATTGGTCCATGGATGTAGGGGGTGCTATTCCATTTATTTTGAGCACAAATACCCCTATCAAAAGTCCAAGGACCTAGTTTTTAAAATTTTTGCTCAAAAACAATTAATTAATTAAATAATTAAACCTCCAAACTTAGGGAAATTTAATTAAAAATTAATTAATTAAAAAAACTGACTTAGACTCGACGGAATTCCGTGAAAATTTTTAATATGTCTTTCATGGTCATTTACAATGATTCCCTATAATAGTTACCAAAACATAAGCCCACTAGAACGTCGTTCACCACTTTGGAGGAATTATTGCAAGTGTGAGGGAAAAACTCAAGGGAAATCAATACGACTGAAAATCCCAATTGATAACCTGAGGATAAAAAACCCTTGGTGAAAGGAAATATCCCAGTGAACCAATCCCAAGGTAACTGACCTAGACATGACTCATGCAGACCTATTACATTATTAACCCACGCAGGGGTGCGGAAATTCCAATTACAAAACAAAGTGTTGGTGCCAAACACTGCCCTGTAGGACCAAAAAGTCTTTGACAACATGGCATCTGATGATGCATCTCTTCATGGCACATGGAGTTGACCACTGGTGCTAAATGGGCGGTCAACACCTTCTACCAAGATAAATGCCAAAAATCACCAAAAAGAAGCCTCCTTCAACAAGTGCGCCACAATTTCAGCCAATAACCCTAAGAGGTCCGAAAATTTCAGACCTCACCAAGTGGTGAGTGAAAGATGATGAAAATTAGAGAGTTTTAGATCTGTATTTGTACAATAGCAAGTGACCTTAATTAAACTTTAGGTCACCAAAAGGCCGACAAGGCCAAAATACCAAATAATATTGTTTTACATTAAAATGTCATAATGAAACCCTAATCAAGCAAATAATGAGGATGTCATGCCCCTTTAGGGTGACATTATCCCTTTATAGGGAAAATGTGGCCTCCTGGAGAAAAATGTTAGCCCTCCTTGGGCTTCTGGAGCTGCCACACGTGCCAATCATGCCACAACTGCCTCCCATATCGTTGGATGGCGTCATAGGAAGCCATAGGTGATGTCATGGGCCTTCCAAGGCTACCCCCCTGGGTAAGGCTCTGTCGAGCTGCCTCTGGTGGAATTTCCTGCTCTTTTCCAGTGCAAAGCCTCCGATCTATCTCTGCCCCTTGCTGGGGTCTCAACATCCATCTAGTGATTTCTTCAGCCCCATGGAGGTCCGAACTAATCATCTCCCCATGTGTACCTGTCCAATATGGTACATGTCCATCGTGTATGATCCTGCACATCAACAGATACGCGCTCCATGGGCTCATAAGTCACAGGGATCATAGCAATGTCAATCACATCCAATCATCAATTTTATTAAACATGTGCATAAAACCCCTTTTACCCAGTCAAATGCTCAAAGACATTACACAAATCTGCAAGGCCAGTTTGGAGGAAGTGACAAGGCGTCCTATTGGGCTAGTGACCATTGGAAAAGGGATGTTTTCCGGAAGAGATCAAATTTAATTCATGTAAATAGGTGAGGTTTGTTGACCACCTATTCAACTAGGGGGTCAACTTCATGTACCATGAAGATATGCGTCATCAGATGCTAACAAGTCCGAAACTATTTGGTTCTACAGGGCAATTTTTGCCTCCAACACACATTTTTGTAAAAGGAATTTCCCTTCCCCTGCGTGGGATAATAATGTACTAGGTTTGCATGGATCATAGTTAGGTCATTTACCTTAGGATTCCTTCATTAGGAGAGTTCCTTTCACTGAGTGTTTTTATCCTCAAGTTATTAATTTGGCCTAACCAGCCTTATTAATTTCCCTTGAGTTTTTCACTCCCACTATTAATAAATCCTCCAAAGTGGTGAAAGGAGTCCTAATGGATTCATCCTTTGGTGGATAGTGTTTATGAATGATGTAAATGACCATGTAAGACATCTCAAAAAGTTTCGCAGAATTCCGTCGAGTCTAGATAGTTTTTTTTTAATTAATTAAAATTTCCTAAGGTTGGAAATTTAATTAATTAATTAATTAATTAATTTTTGATAAATATTGTAAAAAATAGGTCCTTGGGCTTTTGATAGGGGTATTTGTGCTCAAAATAAATGGAATGAGACCCCCTACACCCTTGAACCAAGTTTCATCTCAGTCGAACAACTTTTGCTAGGTGTTAGTCCACAAGGAGTCTTAGTCAGAATAAAAGCAGTTTTAATCGCTAACCCATGACATGGGAAAAATGTCAATTTTGTAATTATTAGGTAAATGGAGTAAAGTAAAGGTAAATAATGATGAGAGAGAGATATCCTAACCTACCCAACCCCTTCCCAACCTTTACATAACCCCTAAACCCACTTCTCACTTAGACCCTCATGCCCCACTTGGGGAATTGCGCCCCCCTTCCATGTGAAAGTTAATATCTTGATTTAATTCAAATCATGGGCCCCTCCCTCATGAGGTGTGCCTTTCCTATGCCTTCCACATCCCACATGGAGTGTGTTCCACACACTCAAACACACATCCACCAAGAAATCCCATGCCCTCCTTGGGATTTGCGCCCCCTCTCTTGAAAAAAGTGGAAACATCTTGCAAGAAAGTGGAAACTTGCTTTAAGGCAAGTCGTGGGCCTTCCTCTTGGCCTATGCACCCCTCCTGTGCTTCCAAGTCACCCTTGGAGTGTGTTCCACACACTCCCCACTTTCCGTTCCCAGTTAAACCTAAAATCTTGCGCCCTCCTTCCTTGGAGCTCATCTTGGCTTGGATTTTTGACATTTGACAAAGATCCAAGAGGGGTCACTTTGCCTCTCTTTGTATAAATAGATTCCTTCCCTCACTCATATTCTTCTGAGTATTGTTATGCTACCATTTTCTTACCATTTCTCTCTCTCTCTCATTGTTCATCTTGCTTCCATTCCATTTGTTCTTGAAGAGCTTGGAGCAATTTTGTTGCTACAACCTCTTCCATTGGTAATAAAGAAAATCTTTGGAGGAATCATGGAGTACGAGACTTTGTCTGGATGTTCCATTCTATTGTGAGGTGATATTGTTCTGTTCTTTAAATATTATTGTGAAATATAGAGTAGTATTGTTTGAGTAAAACTTTGTTTGCTTAGCTAGGTTTAGCAAACATATAGTTGTTGGCCTATATGCCTTGTATTTACTAATGATACTAACTTTGTTGTGTTATTAGTACATGCAGTCCATCATCTACTCTTGTCTCACATTTTATTTGAAGTTTGCAGGTTATCTCAAAGAGCGTTGTTGGGATAGATTTGAGCAAGGATCTACCCTCATCACTTATTAAAACTTCATAAGCTTTTTCATTTATCTTTATGTTCTTATCATATTCAGATTTTGGTTGCTAATGCTCTTAGATAGGTCGTTTCAATACTTTATATTTCTGGTGTTTATATGCGGAAGATTTCTGTTGCAAAACATAAATTTTCTTAACGTTTTGTGAGTGTGCTGCAGCATTTTCAGCAAGCAATAGTTTGTTGATTTTTGCAGGTTCTCGCCAGGTCAATGGTGCATGCTGCCTGTTTTTAGTCACAACACATTCCCAAAGGCCCCCTTCTAAAGTGGTAACCAAATCCTTCTTTATCTTTCTCTCTAAATCATTGTAAGCAAGCCCAAAGGGGGTCCCCAAGTGGCTTGCCTTCTTGTTTGATTTATGTTTTTCATTTTCAGTTTTAGCTTAGTTTTTTTTCTCTGTTTTTCCTTTTTTATTTTCTAACCCCCTAGCTTAGTTGTGGATGTCTAAATATGTTTATGGTTAAAATCATCTAGAGTAGATCTCACACAACACATGCTAGTTTAAGCCCGTGGAGGCATAGGATTTAATCTTTTGTTTTTATCTTTCTTTACTTACATGCACTTGTTCTTTAAGCATTTATCTTTCACAGTCGCAAGAAAATATGGGTATCTTAATGGTGTGAAGTATTCCTCTCATTTTAGCACTTATTTCAAGTTTTTTTATATACTTCACATGCAATAACTTAACAATCTAGAGCTTCATTCCTAGTTTTTTTAAACATTTCGGTTTTGGGCCCTTTTGGCACTTTTTGGGCAAGTATAATTCACTGTGATACACTCAAACACCTAAAACACTTAGTCCATAGGCTTAATAACCCACTAGACTTGATAGGACACCTTTACCGACCATCTTAGCCATTTAAAACGGGGACTAGAGGAAGCAACGGAAAGGTGATAGGCTAAGGACGGTCTCGTGGCACGGAGCATCCTTTTTCGGGAGTAGTCTTTCTCTTGGGCTGACCTGTGGATCTAGGGTAGGCCTCATTGCTATACTTCTTGAGCACCCAGTAGTTACTTGGTAAAAGTAGGGGAGTATTGGGTTGACACTTAGATAGGATTGAAGAATTGCTTAACATTTATTTAAATCAAGCTACAACTTTGGGCAATCTACATTTTCACTTGCAAGCACATTTATTTCATATTTATATTCACATGCAAGTTATCTTTATGAGTTGTAGACTGATTATCTAAGTGGTCTTATTTTGTTTTTTGGAACACTTTCTTTTCAAGCATTTCTCATTTAAATTGGTGTTCATATTTTTGGTGTGATCCGTCAAGAAGTTGCGCATCCTCTTGAAGGCACTATCTTGTTGGGTCTTAAGTGATTTTTCATGTATGCCATTGAGAGAAATCCAATAGGGTAGTGAATCCCTTTTAAGGAGACACTCTATTGTGAGCATGCTAGGCTTGTTGTGTTGATGATTGTCTCATCTTGATTATCTTCAGTTCCTGCACATACAAGCAACTTGTTAGTTAGTATTTGTATATCTTGTATCCACTGTATCTATTTTAGTCTAACTTTGTCATAATTTTAGATATTTTTTATTGTATCTTTGTATCTAGCTTGTACTTAATCTTGTTGTAATATTTGTAATCTTTGTAAATCTCGTGCAATTAATCCCCCTTTAATTTAGTTGACCCTTTTCCCAATCTTAGGGACTAGTCTTAGTTGTCCTAGGAAAAGGTTTTGACTGTCATCTTGTATTGTTGCACATTGCATTGCTGCTTTACATCATAGGCTACATTTTCCCCCAACCTTCCTAACTAATTAAAACCAACTCCTAGAACTTAACTTTAATCTCATCTAGTAACTAGGGTCTACCCCCCTTGGCTTCCCTAGGAGTAAGCCTAGACGAAAGAGGTTCAAGTCAAAGTGATAGCATGGGATTTGAACCTAGGCATTGTGCCTCCAAGGGCACACTAAGTGAACAGGACTTAGCTCACATTGGTAAGTGTGTATAAGGATGGAAACAAGGTGGATGAGGGATGTCCTGACAAGGGGTGCAGTGATAGCAGGGAAATGCAAGGCTTACATGTGGGTGCCTTTGTAGAAGGTGAGTTGCACCTGTCCTGGATGCAAATGTTTCCAAGCCCATTCATGCCTTTTATATTTATTTCTTTATTTATTTTTCTTTCAAGAAGCTAATCAAGGGACACTTCCTTGGTGTGGTGGCCAGTGGTGGCAATGTTACCCACAAGCACTTTCAAGGAAATGAGAAGGATAGCTCGTGATGAGACCCCCTTTCTCTTGTCCATGCAACCAAGAGCCACTGCCCTGGCGTGGTGACCAACTGCTAGTAGTGTCATACCACTAGGTGCAAACCTAATAGGCTGGCTCGTGATGAGACCCCCGATCCTCTGACTAGGTCTTGTTTTATTGTTTTTTATGGGTCCCTCTTGTTTCTTGCTGAGAATCCTTTTACTTCTTTCTCAGGAATCCCTGGGCGAAGCATCTCGAGGTTTTATTTTTGGGCTTTTATCTTTTTCCAGCTTGCTTTCACCTTCTAGACCTTTAGCCCTTTCTTCCCACAAGGCAAGGTGCAACCCTTAAATGATTGGCCAACCCAATGCCCAGACCAATACAATGGGATGGATGAGCGGGAAGTAATATGGAAAGTGATAAGTATGATGGGAGCGGACGATGACTTTTCATGAATCCCCCCAGTGGCAACTCAAAACCTATGGGCACAAGCTTACTAGGGCATCCTGTCATTCCCCCCAAACATGGTCAAGTGGATAAGTATAAGATCCAAGCACCCATTAGAAACAAAAAGAACTAGATGCACATATTCAAAGGTTTTGAGGATCAGAGTGACACATACCATGATACCCAAACTCATTACCTCATGGAGAAAGAACCATCTCCGATACAGGACTAAGCCAAGGTGATGGGTGTTGTTGCTGCTGACAAAGTGGAGGCGTTGAAAGGAAGAAAACATGGGCCCTCCAGGGCCATTCTCAAGTCGATCTAACTCTCGGTACTCCATGTCTAGGACTTGTGGGCATCGAGACATAATCTCCTTAGTTATCCCTAAAAGTGGGGAATAATAGGCTTGAAAGCCTTAACCCAACCCTTAAGGGTTCCATCAAACCCTCTATGAAAATCATCATGAGTCTTGACTGTGAAACGTCCTATACCATGATTGCTAACCTCTGAAACTGCTCAATATACACCTCCGGTGATCCTGTCTGTCTGAGTTGTGTGAGTTCCCTGAAATGGAGTTCTGGATCCCCCTGGTCAAACCTGTCAATGAGCCTCTATGTAAACTCTGTGTATGCCACTATCTGATTGTTTCCAAGTGTAGATAACCCATGGTACCACCAATCATGAGCTTTTCCCTCCAAGTACATGGTGGAAAACTTGATGGCATCCATCTCTCTCATAGGGTTAAGCAGCAGGTAAGTGTCTAGTTTTTGTACCCAATCATGTGCAATCATCTTGGTCGAGCCATCAAAGTAGGGGATCTCCATTTTTCCATCCCTGCGCTCTAACTCATAATTGTTCCTATGGTACGACTTGCGTTTGCTTCTGAATTTCAATCCACAAAACTGATCTAGTGTGATTTTCCTTTGAACTGGTGCACTTAGTGAGTTGTACTCCCTGACATACTAATCAAATTGATCCTCAAACTCGTCTGGGTGGTTGGGCTGTGTCTGTTCATCCACAGATGAAGGTAGGTATGGCCTATGGGTGGTCCTATTGTGTGTTTTCCCTTGTGGGGCACTTCCTCCATGGCTTTTCCCTTTAGTATCATAATAGGGAAAATGCTCCTGTTGATGTTTATACCCTCCATGAGATCCACTGGCTTCTCTGTTTGCATATTTTTTAGGCCCCTTTCCTCCATGAGTCAAATCCAATAGTACCTGTGAGATCAGAGTCTGATTTGCAGATACCTTTTCTAAGGTCTCCCTCAACTCACTCTGACTTCTGCGTGATGCCTCCTGGTTTTCTTGTAAATGTGTGACCAACTTACTCTCTGTCTGGAGTATGGACTGACGTAGTTCCTGTGTCAAGGTTGCTAAGACCTGTGGCTCACTGTCCTCACCTGAACCTTCCATATCAGCCTCTTGTTCGCCTGCCACAGGCTAAGACGTAGTTTAGGTCACAGGCTAAAGGATAGAGGACAAACTGGCGTAACAGGAACCTTCCCCACCCAATGTCACCTCGATGGGGAGGTTCTTTCTATTTAGGGAGGTTAGCCCAGGGGAGACGTCCCCGACAACCTGAGGTTTGAAGAGGCAAAAAGTATTAAGTCAAGTTTTAGAGTTCCCTCCTCACAGGTTACCACCTAGGTCCGATAGTCTGGCTAATCAGCCAATAAATGAAGTGTATGCCCTATTGAAAACACCTGCCCAGAACAAGACAACAAAAACACAATATATGTATTTGCAGGCTATAACTCAAAGGGTTAGTACTTCAGTGACTATCTTCTATCATTTAATAAGCAATTATAAAGCAATAGATATAGAATGAAGTCAACGTTTTGTCAATTAGCTATGAAAGATCATCAATTCATCAATATCTACCAAGATGACTAAGCCAACAATGTGTCCAATCAAAAATTTACTCAATAAATTCTTCAAATCATCATTTAATTGCTTATATCACAGTTTTGTTGCGCCAAGATGAAATATTCAACTATGACGTCAGCCCTAGTCAGGTTAGTTATGTTAGTTAGGGTTTCAAATTTATGTTTTGAAAGTAGTTTTGTGCACTAAAGCTTCAACGTTGGAGATCAAATCAGTGCCTTAGGGTAAATGGAGTCAAAAGATAAGGGCACAAGGTCTCGAAAGGATGACCACTCAAAGACTAGAAGGTAGGGTTCTATGGTGTTGCAAAGGCAGGGCCCTAGAATCAAAACCCTAGGGGAAAGAGGCTCACTCCAATGTTTCTTAATCAAGGCCTCGTGCTCTTTCCTCCTTCTCTAAATCAACTTGGCAAAACGGCTAGCCTAAAGCATAAGTCTAAGGGAGAAAGTGTTGCAATAACAAGGCTTTCAAACCCTAGAAGGTGAAAACCCTAGGTGTAGGCAATCTAGGCCTAGAACGTCTCCTCTTTTCAACTTATAGACTTTCAACGCTAGCTCAGAAGAAACAAGACAAGTGTAGCAAAGGCTAGGCTCTATCTCTTTTCTTCAATGACTGAAAAATATCTCTCTCTAAGGGGACATGTAACAATGACCTACTTGTGTGCTTGTTACCTAGGGTTTTAAATCAGCAATACAATAAGCAAATGCAAGAAATTACACCTACAACCATTCATTTAAGAAGTTTTGCAAGAAAATTTACTTACATGTCATGAAGAAAAGCATAAGCAAACCCTAGTTGTAAACCTTCCTTGAGAGAAATGCCATAAATGCCAAAAATATCCTTCCAATAGCAAGTGCGCCTCACTTTAGACAACAAATCTACCCAAGAAGGGCACAAAAATCAGATCTCACTTCTGTGAGTCAAAAGTGTTATGTCAAAATGAGGGAAAACATCCTCAATTTATATCATCCAATGACCCTTAATTAAAATTTAGGTCATTAAAACAGCCAACAAGGCTGATAACTAAAAATCATATTGTTTTACATTTAACTGCTAAATAAAACCCCAAATGAGCAGCAAGCAAGACGTCCAGCCCTTTTGAGGGAGACCTTGGCCCTTTTTAGGGCAAAATACAGCACTAGAAGACAAACGTTGGCCCTCATTGGGCCTCCAAGCTCTGCCACACATGCCAAAATGATCTGTCAAGGTACCACTCACTGGAGGTGACGTCATGGCTCCTAGATGACGTCTTGGAGCATCAGAAAGCACACGTTCCACTTGTAGTGGGTCAACCCCCCTGGGCTGGGCTCAGCCAAGGCATCCTGGATGAAAACGTCCTCCTTCTTCTCTCGTGCAAAGGCTCGATCAATCATTGACCTGTTTTTGCCCCTGATGAGGTCCCAGCAACCATCTGATGGGCTCTTCAGCCCCATGGAGGTTCGAACTAATCATCTCCCCATGTGTACCAGTCCACTTGGTACCTGTCCGTCGAGCATGGTCCTGCACATAAAAAAAATTTCCCTTCATGGGCTCATTACTCCTCGGGATCATAGCAATGTCAATCATATTTCATCATTAATTTTATCAAATGCATGCATAAGACCCCTAGCATATCATCTAATAGCTCAAAGACATTACAATGACCTACTATACAAAGCAGAAGAAAAGGCAAAGTGCCCTATTGGGCCAGCATCCATAAGAAGAAGAAAGTTTCCAAAGGGTATCATCCAAGCCATGTAATACGAGGTGGAGTGGTTTAAAGATGTCCAGACATAGTGAAAGACAGGGGTGAATATTATCCGTGGGTGCCTTTGTAGGAGGCGAGTTGTACCTGTCATGGATGTAGTTCTTTCCAAGCCCTTTATTGTCTTTATTCTTTCTTTTATTTATTGCTTTTTCTTTATTTTTATTTCAAGGTCTAACTAGAGGACACTGCCTTGGCATGGTGACCAGAGCTGACAGTGTTACCCACGAGTACTTTCACAGAGATGATAAGGTTGGCTCGTGATGAGACCCCCTTTCCCTTGGCCATGCAACCAAAGGTCACTTCCCTGGCGTGGTAACCAGATAATGGCAATGTCATATTGCTAGGTACCCATGAACATAATGGGCTAGCTCGTGATGAGACCCCCCATCCTCTTGGTTAGGTCTTGTTTTTTGTTATTTTTCTTTGGGTCCCTCTTGTTTCTTATCGAGAGGCTTTTTCTTGCCTTCTCGTGGATCCCTGGGCAAGGCATCTATAGGTTTTATTTTCTATGGCTTTTATCTTTTACCAGCTGCTTTTACCCCCTGGGCCTTTAGCCCCTTCTTCCATCAGGATAAAGTGTAACCCCACAAATAGGTCATCCTAATGTACGGATTAGGGGAAAGGGATAGATGAATGGGAGATAAGATGTAAAAATGATAATATGGTGGGAGCGGACGATGGCTCTTCAAAATCCTCCCTGGTGGCTAACCAAAACCTATGGATACAAGCTTGCTAGGGCACCCTGTTAATCCCCCCAGCCATGGTCAAGTGGGTTAGTGTAAGATCCAAGCAGTCGTTAGAAATGAAAGGAATCGGATGCATATATCTGAAAGTTATAATGATCAAACATGACACATACCATGATACCTGGACCAATTACCTCATGGAGCAAGAGTCTTTTCTGATACAAGTCCAAGCTTAAGGTGATGGATGCTATTGTTGCTGATAGGACAAGTCTGATGAAGAAGAAGAAAGATGGGCCCTCCAGGGCCATGCTCAGGTCAATCCTACTCTCGGTACTCCATGTCTAGGACCTGTGGGCCTCGAGACATGATCTCCTAGTTATCCCATGAAATCGGGGATAACATTCCCGACAAGAATATGGTAGCCTCCAAAGGCTGGATATACAATGAAGATCAGTACAAGAAGAACCAAGGTCAAGTCCAAACCCCCCTGGTTGATGGCACGTCCTCCTGCAGAGCTGAGAAGACCCAATATTTCGGCCCAGCTGAAGGAAGTCACCAAATGACTCCAAACTCAGTAGAATGATAGATCGGGGTGATAGAACCCCCCTCCTGAAGTCTCAAGCCGAAATGCTAATAGATTCTCCTCCAAATGTTGAATCCTCCAGTGAAGCTACGCCCTCCTGAATCCTATCAATGACAATAATTCGTCCCTGATGGAGACCTTCAAATGCCCTGAAACTTGCTAGAAATATAGATCGGGGCATTGCAAGTCACTAGGTGAAGTCTCAGGGTCAGATCTGAAGTATAACCCCTCCAAACTGAGTAGATTTGAATCTCAAGAGCGCCCTCCTTCTCTCCAAATCGTGCCACTGCTCTAAGAAATCAACTAGGAGGAATAACTCTCTCCAAAATCACTAGAATGATAGATCATGGACCTACAAAGAAAACCCAAGTGCTCAAATCTCCAAAAACCCTCTCAGACCTCTAGATCGAATCTCCCTCTAAAGAATGATGCGCCCCCTTGTTGGAAACCCTCAAGGATACGACCTGTTGCTCTCCTAGATGAGTGATGGTACTTGTGACTGTTGTAGAATGGTGTGGGTGGAGTATTGCACCCCCGAGACCAAGCTTGGAACAAGATAGGTGGAATATTTCACCACCGAGTTGTTCTCTAGGGTTTGTATCCTCAAAACCCTCAAAATTGTGTGCTCAAGAGCCCAAAAGAAAAATGCATAATAATCCAAGATGCTTGAGAGGTGTGCCCTAGGCTTTCCTTTATACCTCCTTCATATTCCTCTGTTGAGTTAAGTTAACCTTCAGGTTCAACTCCTAACTCAACCTCAAGCGTTCTAATCCTTCAGTGAGTTACTTTTTACCTTTTCAAGTCAACTTCAAATTATAACATTGAGTTTAGCTTAATTTTCCCCATGCTGCATGAGACTATAGTCTAGTGGGGATGACTAGACTACTGAGTCTCTCCAAACCTCTTCATCAAGAGGTGGGGGACATTACACACCATCTCCATTGGATTTGCCATTTGGTGATGGGGACTATTGTCGTCCTTATACACACTTGCAAACGTGAGCTAAGTCCTACTCACTTAATGTTTCCTTGTAGGCACAATGCCTAGGTTCAAATCCCACGCTGTCACTTTGACTTGAACCTCTTCCATCTAGGCTCACTCCTAGGGAAGCCAAGGGGGGTGGACCCTAGTTTCTAGATGAGATTAAACTTTAAGCTCCAGGAGTTGGTTTTAATTAGTTTAAAGGTTGGGGGGAAATATCTGGCCTATGATGCAAAGGCAGCAATGCAATATGCAATGATTCAATATGACAATCAAGCCTTTTCTTAGGACAACTAAGACTAGTGCCTAAGATTGGGCAAGGGGTCAACTAAAGTGTAAGGGGTTTAGATTAAACAAGACCTACAAAGATTACAATAATTACAATTACTTCACAACAATGTTAGATACAAATCTACAACTAAATACAAGGTGAATAGATAATACAATTATAAGCAAAGATACAAAACAAGATACAAAAGATACAAAGGCACAAAGAGACTAACTGAAAATTGCTTGCATGTGCAGAAATCTAAAGATGCTCAAATGGATACATTCATCAACACAACAAGCCAAGCATGCTCAACAATAGAAAGTCTCCTGAAGGAATGCACTACTCTATTGGACTGCTTTCAATGGCAAACAAGATCACTCAAGACCCAACAAGATAGTGCCTCCAAAGGATGCGCAACTTCTTGAGGGATCACACCAAAGATAATTAACTGTAAAAGAAATGCTTTAAAGGGAAAACGTCCACAAGCACAATATGTGACTATTTAGTGAATAATACACAACGATATAGATAAGCTTGCATGTAAATGTAAATGTAAAATGAAGTGCTTGCAAGTGTAAATGTAGACCACAAAAGATATGTTAAGTTGACACCCAAAGTTGAAGTGGACAAAGAGATTGATTAAGTTTTTAGTTAAGGGTGTTTCCTAGCTAAGTGTCAACCCAATACTCCCCCTGCTTGTACCAAGTAACTGTTGGGTGCTCAAGAAGTATGAAAACAAGGCCTACCCTAGATCCACAGGTCAGCCCAAGGGAAAAGAGTACTCCCGGAAAGGACGTTGAACGCCATGAGACCATCCCCGGCCTATCACCTTCCGTTGCTTCCTCTAGTCCTCGTTTAAATGGAAAATTTGGGTCAGTAGAGGTGTCATATTAAGTCTAGTTGGTTATTATGCCTATGGACTAAGTTAATTTTAGTGATTAGGTGTGAAAAAGTGAGTTTTACTTGCCCAAAAGGTGTGAAAATGTGCAAAAACCGAAATGTTATACCAACAAGAAATGAAGTTCTAAATTATTAGATTATTGCTTGAAAAGCACATAAAGAACTTGGAGAAATTGCTGAAGTGAAAATGGATTGCCTTACACCATCAACATGCCCATATTTCTTGCAAAGTTAAGAAAAATAAGTGCTTGAAATCTAATGTAATGTCCCCCACCTCTTGATGAAGAGGTATTGAGAAGACTCAGTGGCCTAGGCATCCCCACTAGGCCATAGTCTCACACTGAGGGGAAGGGTCAACCAAACTAAGGTTATATTCTTAAGTTGACTTGATAAAAAGGTGAAAAAGAGTTAAAAGATAACTCAATGAAGGAATAGAAGCGTTGGAGGTTGAGTTAGGAGTTAACCCTAGGAGTTAACCTAACTCAACAGAGAAATAGAAGAAAAGTATAAAGAGAAGGCACCCATTATTCATTCTGGATTTTGGTATTTGCTTGTTGATTCTCTTGAGCATATAGTTTTGAGGGTTTTGATATTACAAACCCTAGTGAGCAACTCAGTGGTGAAAGATTCTACTCACCTTGCTCCAAGCTTGGTCTCGGGGATGAAAGACTCCACCCACACCATTCTATCACCATCATCTATTCAGGAGGACTAGCAGGATCGTACCAATTGGATCAGCAGGGCTGTACCAGCTAGGGTTTGTCTTGCAGGGGCGCATCAGTTGTTGAGGAAGAGTTTGATCCAACCTTTGGAAGAAGCTTGAGAGGTTTCTAGCATTAGGGTTTTGCTTGCAAGCCCTTTATCATCATTTTGAGGGATTCTTGGAGGAGTTATCATGTCCCTATCATTTACTGCAGGTTGGGACGATTTCAGGAGGAAGGGTACGACTTGTGATTCAGCATTTCTCAGATCTAGAAGGTTGGAGGCTAGATATGACCTTGAGACTTCTCTAAAGTGCTTATAGGTACCCAATCTATCATCTGGGAGAGTTTCAGACGATTTGGAGCCCACATTCAGCTAGGTCGTACTATTGGCCATATTCAAGGTTGCAGGAGGGTCGTACCATCCTAGGGTTTTTGCAGATTGGAGAGGGAGCTTCAGTGTTTGAGCTCCATACTTCAGAAGGAGTCTTCTAGTGCCTTGATCTATTATTGAGGAGGGTTTGGTAGCATTTGGAGGGCTTGATATTCAGGAGGGCCAAACCATTGGTGTCCTTGTCTTCAGTGGGTCATACTAGCAGTCAACATGGTCGTACCAGTTGCTTAAGGGTTAGGTTGAAACCCTGGTTTTGCAGTTGAGCGTTCATCTCCTATTGCAGCCTTTGGGAGGCTTGATTTGTAGCTCTTGGAGCATTTTGTATGCAGCTTCATTATTGTCTTGAAGCCATCTACTTCAGATCTGCTTCTCTATTTTATCAGGTGCTTTCTTTCTTATAATAAAGTTCAGCTATTTGCTTATGGTTCATATCTTGTGTAATGTTGATGATATTCATATGATTACAATGATTCTTGTATAAATTTGTGGTTGAATAACTGAATAAACCCTAAGGCTGAAATATTCATGGCCAACGTGCATACACAACAAATAATAATCAAATCAGTGGTTAGTTAGTGATTCCAAGAAAAAAATTGGCTTGGGATCATTACATCTAAGACTTGCAAAGTAAATGGAAATTTGAAAGCATGAGAGTAAACCTATGCCTCCACGGGCTTAAACTAGCATTTAGTTGTGTGAGATCTACTTCTAGATGATTTTAATCCATGAGCATAAGTATATCAAAAATAGACATCTAAGCTAGCCATACTATATTGGGGGTTGGCTATGCCAACTTCACATCCAAGGTGTAGGTAGTAGAGAAAGAAAAAATTGAAATGAAAAACAAGAGATACAAACCACTCACAATGGCACAAGGTGGAGGCAAGCCTTCCTATTTTCTGCCAAAGGGGGTTGGAAAAATAAATAACTAAACTAAAGCACTCCTAGCCACACAACCTTGTCCTAATGACAAGTGGGGCAATGAATAAAAAATGCAGAAAATGAAATATACACCTACCTTTACGATTTTGGGGGGTGGCTTTGCCAAACTCTCACCCAAGATGTAGGCACTAACTAGCTTTGCAAAACAGAAAATTTAAAGAGAAGGCAAGCCACTTGGGGACCCCCTTTGGGCTTGCTTACAATGCTTAGAAGAGAGAGGAAAATGATGGGGTTTTGTTACCGAATCAAAATGAGGGTCCTTGGTGTGTGTTGTGACTGAAAATGGGTAGCATAACCCCTTGACCTGGCGATAACCTGCAAAAACCAGTGAGCTATTGCTTGTTGGAAATGCTGCAACACACACAGAAAAGTCAAGAAAATTTTTGTTTTTCAATGAAAATTTTTTGCATACAAATTTCAGAAAATTTATGTAATAAAATGACCTATCTAATAGTGTTAGCAACCAAAATCTGAATGTGAATATAACAGAAAATGAAAATGGAAAAGCTATGAAGTTTTAGTGAACTATGAGGGTAACTTCTTGCTTGAAGCTATCCCAACAAAGCCCTTGAAACAACCTGCAACTTTGAAGCACAATATGAGATAAGAGTAGATATGGGTTGCATAAACAAATAACATAAACTAGTTTATATCATTAGCTATCCAACACATTTAGGTCAGCAACTACACTATTGCTAAACCTATCTAAGCAAACTAATTTACCCAAGAGAACTACTCAATATTCCACAAAATACACAAAGGAACAAAGTCACCTCATATGCATGGAAGCACCAAGACAAAATCCTTGTACTCCAAAATCCTCCAAAGCCTTTCTTATTATCAAATGGAGAGGTTGCAGCAACTAATTGCTCCAAGCTCCCCAACAACAACATGGAATGAAAACAAGATGAAAAATGAGAGAGGGATGAGGCAAGAAAATGGTAGCATAACAGTACTTAAGAGATGGTGAAGAAATGAGTGAGGGAGGGGTTCTATTTATACCTTGAAATTCAAAGTGACCCCTCTTGTATCAATGCCAAGTGTCAAAACCCAAGGCAAGGAGATGATCTCAAGGAGGGAGGGCGCAATTTTAGGGTTTAGGCATGGATTGGTGAGGTGGAGGTGAGTTGGAGGGAGTGGGACCAAGCTTAGGGGTGAGGTGGAAGGCTAGGAAGGGCGCACCACTAAAGGGAGGGGCCCACAACTCATAAAAATGCAATTTCTAAAGTTTCCACATGAGGAGGGGCACAAATCCCCCTAGGGAGTGTGAGGGTTTGAGTGAAAGGTGAGTTTAGGGGGTGTAAAAAGGTTGGGTAAAGGTTGGTTTAGGCTAGGAATAGGTTTTTTCATCACTTTCCACCTTTACTTTACTCCATTTGCTCAAAAATTATAAAAATGACATTTTTCCTATGTCATGACTAGCAATTAAAATTGTTGTTTTGACTGACTAAGACTCCTTATGGGAAAACACCTAGAAAAAGTTGTCCGACTGAGCTGAAACTTGGTCCACGGATGTAGGGTGTCTCATTCCATTTCTTTTGAACACAAATACCCCTAGCAAAAGCCCAAGGACCTAGTTTTTACAATATTTATCAAAAATTAATTAAAAATTAATTAATTAAATTACCCAACCTTAGGCAATTTTAATTCATTAAAAAAAACCTATCTAGACTAGACGGAATCCCACGAAAATTTTTGAAATGTCTTACATGGTTATTTACATCATTCCTAAACACTAGCTACCAGAGGATGAATCCATTAGAATGCCTTTCACCACTTTGGAGGAATTATTTGTGGGAGTGAAAAACTCAAGGGAAATTAATAAGGCTGGTTAGGCCAAATTAATATCCTAAGGAAAAAAAACACTCAGTGAAAGGAACTCTCCTAATGAAGAAATCCTAAGGTAATTGACCTAACTATGATCCATGCAGACCTATTACACTATTATCCCACGCAGGGGAGCGGAAATTCCAATTACAAAAAGATGTGTTGGTGGCCAAAAATGCCCTGTAGAACCAAATAGTCTCTGACTTGGTAGCATCTGATGATACATATCTTCATGGTACATGGATTTGACCCCCTAGTTGAATAGGTGGTCAACAGGGACCGCATGGGAGGCCCATTCCACACCTTGGGTGACCCCTTGGGGAATTAGAGAGAGGTTTAAACTTAGGAGAGGGGGTTTCTTCCCCCATTTTTTGAGTTTCCTCTCCTAATGGGAGTTCCCCTCTCTCATGGTGCACCCCCCCCTTGAGTGAGCCTCCTTCTTTTGGGAGTGACACTTGGAAAGCATGCAAGGGGGGTCTCCTCTCCCTCTCTCCCTTAAAATAAGCCCACTTCTCATTTTAGAAGGAAGTTTCATTGTAACTCCATGCTGCCTATTGACCGCCTCTTCAACTAGGGGGTCAACTCCATGTACCATGAATATATGCATCAATAGATGTTAACATGTCGAAGACTAATTGGTTCTACAGGGCATTTTTTTGCTCCAACACACAGTTTTGTAAGCAGGATTACCGCACCCCTGTGCGGGTTTATAATTTAATAGGTCTACATGGATCATGTTAGGTCAGTTGCCTTAGGGTTTATTCATTAGGAGAGTCCTGTTGACGGGCGAAATTGACCGTCCGTCAACTGGGAGAGTGGAGCCGGTCCGGGGTTGTCTAATAACCCAAGCCGTTTGGAATGAACCACCTTGACGAGTTTAACGGCTTCGTTGGCCGCTCTAAAGTCTTTTAAGAAAACCAAAGAGAAAACTAATCTAAACTAACTAAACTAACTAAAACAAATAAAACTAACTAAAACTAACTAAAACAATCTAACTAAAACTAAATAAAAGAAACTAAACTAACTAACAATAAACAAATTAACAAACAAACTAACTATTACACTAATCTAATTAAAACAAACTACTAAATAAACTAAAACTAAATATAACTATTCTAACTATTATATACAATCTACTAATTACTATTATAATAACTTAAATCAACTATCTAATTACCAGCTGCAATATTACTTATTCACAAATGTACATTATAAACAGCCTACAGATTTAATTAAAACCTGCAAAACTCATGTGTTTTCTACCCTAAGACAGCAAGATATGTTTTTTTTTTTTT
>ML780593.1:306867-321017 GCA_009831015.1 Picea engelmannii
AAAACTATTGAAACTAAACGATCTAATATAATTACTGAAATTAAACAATCTAATATAAATCTAATTAAAATTATATCTAAATTAAACTACTAATGAAAACAGTAAAGAAAAGATTGACTGACCTGGAAGCGCTCCTAATTTGTCCCGTGTATGATAACTTTGAAGCTGTTCGGCAGAAGTAAACTCGCACCGGTTGGTCCAGAAGCTTTTTGTAAACGATTAGCTGCACTACTCTTTGAATTATTTACAGGACAAACAAGACATAAAAAATCATAACAATCTTATGATTATAAATCTCTGCAATAAGGGAAACCTGTTATGCAAAAACTTATATTTATTAATTCAACTTATGAAGAAGATAAACCTGTCATTCACAAACTGAACTAAACAATTGTTATGTCTTTTATACAATTGGAAGAAAACATATATGGATTACAGTGATTAAAATTATATCATTTGCACATGATCTAGATAGCTAAAGTAGTCATAAATCATAAACAAATTGATATACACAACATGAAACAAAATGTTGATATAATGAGAAGCTAAAGCTGTGACAAAACATCAAATTCTGCTTTAGTTTCTATTAGAACTCCATATCCTTGTTCTCCCACGAATGAGGATGAACATTATTACAAAAATCATAAGTATATATAAGTCTCTCCACAGGGTAAAACCTCCCTGTGGATAATATCAAAATGTTTTACATAATCTGGGAAATATCCCAAAATCAACTAAACTAGGAAATCAAAATGCAAGTGAAATCTTTGAAATATCCCCTAACTGCTCATCAAGCCACTGCCATTTCGAATTGATCTACAATAGACCAAAAATAACCAATTAGAAAGACATTTCATCAACAAAACAATAAAAATTTGATCCTACAGACTTACCTACAGAATCATCCGATTCTGTAGCTAGTCTAAAATAGCATACAGGATCAGATAGAGATCAAATGAAATCTTTTTTTTTAAATAATCCAATTTAATTTTCTTTCAATAAACATTAAAAAACGAATCATTAATGGTTCAAGTAAATTTATCATTAAACAAAATCGAAAGAGATGCAATCGAAACAGAGTAAGAATGATATGTTTTCTTTTACCATGAGATACGGTCAAACCATAACAGGATTGTTTCATATCAAATGAAATTAATGGTGAATCATATCTTATAAGATACGATGTAATTCAACACAATCATAATCGATTTGTTACGACTGTAACAATGTACATAAGATTTATATTGTTTTAATCAAATGCCAATATGGAAAGGCTGTTACGATTATAGTCAAAATGAAACATGCATAACAGCATCAACCAAACTTTTCCATAGACTCCGATAGCTGAGCGTTATACAGTCAACAGACAGGATCAAAATAATGATCACAACCATCGAAACAAATCGTGACTGAGTCAAATATAGAAACAAATCGCAATCCTGGGCGTAATCACTTTCGTTCTCCAAATCAAATTTAAACAATATATTTGTTGCAATATGAATCGAGCTGATAACACGGTCAAACAATACGAATCGATTGGTTGGGTATAATAGTTATGATTCGTATCTATTCGCAATTTGGTTATGCATTAACAGAATGGTATTCGAATTAGTCGAAAAAAACATGGAATATAACATCATAACAGTTAACCATTATTGCCAACCATATCGTATAGAATATAACTAATTTGAATCGAAACATTGACTGTGTTCGAAATTGAAATACCAGAAACAGCCTGTGTTTAGAAAAGATATTAACAACTTCAATAAGCAACAGAGTATTCAGTTCAAGCCAAATTAAAACAATCAAATCCATACCATGATCAATCGAATCAAAGCTAAATCCAATCAAAACTAATCCAGGAAACGAAATTCGATTAATCAAAACAAAAATATGCATATAGTGCATGCTTATGTGTCAAAGCAAATCCACACTGTAAACAGAGCTAAGAGTTTGTCATATAAACAAGGGATAGTCATACCAGTGAGGCGGCTCGAGCTATGCCAATTTTGAATTAACAACCGTTGTAGCCGACTCCACGTTCTTAAACAAAATCGAACTTGTTGTTCGTTGTTTCTTATCGGTGGCTAGAAATTTAGCCTTTTGTCTGGTGAGCGTTGCAACTTGATCCTCCAGAGCATGAATTCTGGACTGTAGCATTGGCACATCAAGGTAATACCTTTCTAACCATGAGCCATACTGAACACATGGTGGAGCATCTGGTTGGGATAGAACAGGAGGGGGTTTTGACGAGTCACCGGGGGTTTCACAAGGCATTTTAATGCCAGGGTAATCAGGGTCATTTCGCAAGCAAGGTGGTAGGTTTTTGACAAAATCGTATGAGGGTTTGTCATACAGACCTTCAGAATAGGGATACTCACTTGCCAGGTAACGTTCCACCTCCGAGTCAGAATCTTCACTCACCATGATAGGGTCAGGGTTGACAGGAGGTCTCTGTTTGTTTCTTGCCATGTGAGAGATTAATCGGGCATTCTTTTTGCCTTTCGAATTCGCAGTAGGTTTGGCTTTAGGCCTTTTAGCCACGGGTTTAATATTTTCCACATCCTTGGTGACAGAGTTGGGTAGGTCGATGGGTGAGTCAGGTAGGGGTTTAGATAATAGAGCACTGTAAGGCACAGGGGGAACAAACTTGCTCTCGCTCACCACAAGTTTGTCAACCTGTGGTGGGCTTGAGTCCTAAAAATTATTGCGAATAAGAAAATCATTCCAACAGTCTCGGTGTAACCCCAAATGACAAACCACAAGCATTTTAATTAACTCAAAGTGAAAAAGGTTGTTATCGGCCTGGTTCCATTTGTATCTTTTAGACACTTTGAACAGACTCCTATGCAAGTAATAAGGCATATTAAGCTCATATCCCATGAAAACCATAAGTAGCCGAAGGTGGTACAAGAAAATGAAACCATACCGTCCCTTGCAGGTGATAAACTACTTGGTTATCATCAGCAAGTCATGCCAACGTTGCTTGAGCATATTCGCGGGTAAAACTTTGTCACAGGAGTTCACCTTTCGAGACTGGAAGAGTAATGTCCACGGGACATCTTCCACTTTGCAATTTTTTGACCATTTATGTTCAGTAGCAGGCAGACCGGTAGCTAAACTCGGAAATTGCTCGTCAATTTCTAATTGCACATCCCCAACCTTGGCTTGGTGGCCATCAAAGGTTAATGCGAATTGTCGAGCCACGCAAGGGTTAAAACCATCAAACTTCTGTATGAACGGAAACCATCCAAATTCTTCAAGGTCACTGTAAGCCCCGTCGAACATCAACAATGCCTGGCCACCATTGGGTTCAGCCCTCACGACCGGGGCCATGGTGCGGGCGCATGGTAGGGTTTGGATTGAACACAACAATACACAGGAGAAAAAAATCGTTTGGGCTAACAGCTGTGAATGATGAAAGGGGAAACAAATTAATGTGCGCGTGCGAGGGTGGTGGGATTATCACCGCCATGCAGCATAGTAATGGCAAAGTACAGCGTTGTTCAATCAATCATAACATCATTCAAACCATAATATTCGGCCAACCCAAGAATTAAACGGTGGATGATATGTCAATGCACCAATGTATTGTTTGAAACCATGAACGTTCAATCAAACCCAAAGTTAAATGTGTGCCATTGTAATAATTCAAACCATTAAATCAAAACCCAAATGTTTAACCAACACGCCATGTGTAATCAAACATTTATAAACATTGTGACCAATGATTTTATAAAATCGACAAGATTAAGAGCTTATAATAATAAGGATCACATTATATAAAACAAAATCAACCATGACCCCTATGTAAATTAATGACTAGGCAAGTCTCCATATGCTCAATGCCTTATCAGTTTAATAAAATCAAATTGCGCAGTCAAAGTAAAAAACGTCTGAATAGGCATAGTTTGAGAAATCTTTTCAGCCACATGATAAACCAAAGGTAAAGTGCCACTCAAAATATCAATAAAAGACTATGACAGTTCAAATAACGATAGAGGAGTTTTCACGCTTTCATTCGTGAAAAACTAAATCGACAAATTTGCAAGTGTCGCATGAAATGAAAATATCGTCTATTTGCAAAATGCGATGGAAATTTGAAGTTCATAAGACATAGGTGTAGGCAGATTTTAGGGCAATTGAAAAAATTGAATTGGCTTCCAACAAGTCCCTTTCACTGAGTGTTTTTTATCCTCAGGAGGTTAATGTGGCCTAACCAACCGGGTTAATCTTCCTTGAGTTTTTCACTCCCACCCAATAAATCCTCCAAAGTGGTGAAAGGCGTTCTAGTGAAGTCATTCCTAGGTAGCTAGTGTTTAGGAATGTTGTAAATGACCATGTAAGATAGCACGCGAAATTTCACAGAATTCCGTAAAGTATAGCTAGGTTTTTTTTAAAGGTTCCAAATTAATTAATTAATTAATTCTAGGTATTTAATGTAAAACTTAGATCCCAAGATTTTTGATAGGGGTATTTGTACTCAAAAGAAATATAATGAGACCCCCTACACCTGTGGACCAAGTTTCAACTCAGTCGAACAAGTTTTGCTAGGTTGTGTCCACTTAGGAGTTTTTTCGGAAAACGACGGTTTTAATTGCCAAACCCAGGACATGGGCAAATGTCAATTTTGTAATAATGGACCAAATCAAATGAAGTAAGTGGCATTAATGATGAGAGGGACCCCACCTAACCCATCCTAAACCTTTATCTACCCTTTACCCAATCATTCAATTAAATTTGAATTTAATTCCCTTTGGGTTAATATGTCTCCCTTTTGGGTGATACGTCCCCACTCCATGCATTGCTTGGTAATGTTTTAATGTTTGGTTGAGGGCCCCTCCTCATGAGATCCACCCTTCCTCCTAGCCTCCACATCACACTTAGAGTGTGGACTCCGCACTCCAACTCCAGGCTCTCTCAAACCTCACGCACTTCTTCCTCACCTCACGTCCCTCATGTCACACTCACGCATTCCTTTTGGATGTGCGTCCCCACTCCCACGTGATGCTTGAAAACTTACTTAATGGAAACATGGGTCCCTTCTCCTTCATCCAATATGACCCTTCTCTCATGCCACTTCATCCTTCCACTCACCCTCACGCTTTCCTCCTACCTCACAGCTTTCTATTCTCCCCTCATGTTTTCCCTTTGGGAAACTCATGCTTTTCTTTCGAAACATATGCTTTCTTTCTTGAATAAGGTGGAAACATCTCCATAAAAGAGGAAGGTGCTTTAAAAGAAAAGGCGTGGACTCCCTCACTTGCCAGATTCGCCCCCTCCTTGCTTGCTTTATCCTCTCCACTTCACCTTCTTGCCATTTCCCCTTACCCTAAAATCCTGGCATCTCATTGGTTGCTTTCCTCAATGAGTTGTCTTGTCCCTTGGATGTTTGACACTTGTCAAATATCCAAGAGGGGTATCCTTAGCTTCTCAAGCTATTTAAAGGACCTCTCACTCCCTCATTACGTACCTTTCATTATTGCACTGTTATGCTACTATTTTCTCACCATCTCATTCTCTCTCTCATTATTATTGTCACGTTTCTTCATTAGTGTTGCTCTTGAAGAACTTGTAGCAATTAGTTGCTACAACTTCTTCCATTTGGATAATAAAAGGGAATGCTTTGGAGGATTCAAGGATCTCGAGATTTGTCTGGGCTCTTTGCATGCATATGAGGTGAAATCATTTGGTTTTAAATATTTGTGTGATTATAGGTAGATTGTTAGGTAAATTAGTTTACTTAACTAAGTTTAGTGATTGTATAATTGCTAGCTTATTTGATCTGGATTTACTAATGATTGAAATTAGTTTTGATTATTAATATATGTCATCATTATCTATTTTCATCTCACATTCTGTTTAATCTTTGCAGGACACTTCAAGGAGAGGATATTGGGATAAGTCCAAGCACGGATTTGCCCTTACTTCTCACTTACACTCCAAATTATTTCTGATATTATTCACCTTATTTCATTCTTGATTTAATAGCTAATTTGTTTAGATAGGTCACCTAAAATCATATAATTTTATGGTTTGTATGCAAGGAATTTCTGCCTAAAAAATAGAAATTCCATAACTTTCTTGAGTGTGTTGCAGCTCAAATCAGCAAGCAATAGCTTGCTGATTTTTGCAGATTATCACTAGGACAAGAGGGCATGCTGCCCAAATTACACGCACAACACAGCCTCCAACGACTCCTTTCACTGTGGTAACGTTTTCTTCTTCTCGGTCTACTCTAAATCATTGTAAAAGCAAGCCCAAGGAGTTGTACCCAAGTGGCTTGCAGTTCCTTTATTTTTGAGTCTTTAATTTGCATGCGTTAGTTAGATTTCTTTTATGCCTTTCAGTTCATAGCTTAGCTAGTTTAATCGTTGATATCTACATGCATGCTTAAAGGAAAATTTATCTAGAGTAGATCCAACACAACTAATTAGCTTAGAGCCCGTGGAGGCATTGTGGTTTTCTTTTTCTATTCTTCATTCAGTAATCTTTGTGTGTAATCTCTAATTGTTAAATCTTAATCTAAAACAGATGCATCAAATAATTGGTTAATTAATCTTTCATTTCAGTCATTTACTTCACATGCAGTAATCGCTCTCAGATTTATATTTTAATACATGCATGCAAGTATTGGTACCTCCAAGTGATAATTAATCATTTTTAATTTCCGCAAGTTATATGTTTTTCTTTAAGTTTCATATGCAATCTAATATTTTATAAGTAATTTAACTTGTGATCTTGTGTTTCAAAGGCTTCAGCCTTCACAGCATTTTTTAGATCTCAGTTTCACAAGCATTTTAGTTCTTACATTTACATGCAATAATTCAACACTTAAGAACTAAATCTGCAATTTCATTGTTAAGAGTTCACACTCGTCTTCAGTATTTTGGCAATCCTTTGTTGAGCAAGCTACAAGCACTCAATCACACTTCGCAATATTTATCTCATAGGTCTAAAATAAACTAATTAGACTTAATAGGACACCATAACTCACCATCTTCATCATTTAAAAACGGGGTTTTGAGGAAAGCCACTGAAGTTTTTCCGGAGTACTCGGCCTTAGGGTTGACCTGTGAAGCTAGGGTAGGCCTCGCTGCCTCACTTCTTGAGCATCCAACAACCACTTGGTAATAGGGGGAGGAGAGTTTTTGGGTTGACACCTAGATAGGGCTAAAATTAATCTCACACTTAATCACTTAATTTAATTTTCAATCTACAACATCAACAATACAATTACACACTTGCAAGCTCATTGATCTCACTGTCTTTCAATTTACATTCATATGCAAGCTATCTTTGATGTGTTGTAGAAATAATATCTAAGTGGTTAAATCTTTCATTTGAAATATTTGGCTTTCCACATTTTTCATCTATCCTTAATTCTTGTACTTGTGGTGTGATCCCTCAAGAAGTGTGCATCCACCTGGAGGCATTCTCTTGATTGGGTCTTGAGTGCTTTGCATCTCTTGCCCATTGAAAAGCAGTCCAACGGAAGTTTATCTGTTGTGAGTGTTATCGTTCAGTTTGTAGTTTAGGTCAAGTAGCTGAAGGATAAGGGTCAAACTGGCGAAACAGGGACCTACCCCGCCCAATGTCACCATAATGGGGAGGTCCTTTCTATTTAGGGTGGCTAAGCCCAAGGGAGACGTCCCTGGAAATCTGGGGTTTTGAAAGGAAAAGGCTTAGAGGATTAAGGCTAGTTTTCCCTTCACAGATTACCGCCCAGAAGATAGTCAAGTGAAGAATAACCACAGAATGGCACCTGCTTGTGAGACAAGACAACAATGAAACTAGTACATGCAATAGTGGTTAATACTTCATAAATCAATGACTATCAAAATTTAATGTACATGAGCATATACAGCAGTAATTATTGACGAAGTCAATGATTGTAATAATGACAATGGCATATGATGTTACTTGTCAATAAACACTGGAATAATATAGCATCTAATGAAAATTAAATCAATGTATTAAATGTCATTTATTTCTCATACACAATAGATTGTTGCGTCAATATCCTAAGGATGACGTCAGCTTTTATTAGGGTTAGTATGATAAGCAATGTAATAGGCAAAGAAGGTCAACGCTTTGTTATTTAGCCAATGAAAATTACCAATATATCAATGTCTATCATAAGATGACCAAGCCAACAGTATTTCTATCAACAAAAGCTTAATAAAGGCATGATGTCATCATTTATTGCTAGGTTAGAAGATGTTAGGGTTAGTTAGGGTTTCAAATTTGAGAGTTCAAAAAAGTGATTTTGCACAACAAGCTCAACGTTGGAGAGAAAACCAGTGCCTTAGGGTATTATGGAGTCAAAAGTAAGGGCAAAATCTCAGGAGGATCAAAATTTAAAGACTAGAAGGTTAGGTTCTATGGTGCTGCAATGGCAGGGCCCTAGAATCAAAACCCTAAGGGAAGGAGGCTCATTCCGGTGTTGCTTAAGCAAGGCCTCATGCTCCTTCCTCTTTCTTTAAATATTCTTGGCAAAACGGCTAGCTTCAAAGTACAAGTCTAAGGGAGAAAAGTGTTGCGGGAGCTAGGCTCTTCAAACCCTAGAAGGCTAAAATCCTAGGTGTAGAATTAACTAGGCCTAGGACGTCTCCTTTGTTCAATTTATACTTTAATGCTAACTCAAAAAAAAGGATGATTAGTGTAGCAACAGCTAGGCTATATCTTCCTTAATCAATGGCTAAAACAAGTTTCTCAAGCATGGGGACATATAGCAAGGACCTACTTGTGTGCTTGCTACCTAGGGTTTCAAGATTAAGCAATATAATAGCAAATGTAAGAGATTAAACCTACAACCATTCATTTAAGAAGTTTTGCATGAAAAATTCACTTACAAATCATAAAGAATGCTCATCAAACCCTAGTTGTAAACCTTCCAATGAGAGAAACACCATAAAATGCCAAAAAGAGTCCTCCAACAAGAGTTGCGCCTCACTTCCAAAAGCAAAATACCAAGACAAAAGACTAAAAGTAGATCTCTCACAAGAGAGTGAGTTATGTTATGTTTAAAATGAGAGGCAACGTCCTCTATTTATACCAAATCATGACCTTTTAATTAAAATTTAGGTCATCAAAACAGCCGACAAGGTTGACTGTCAAATTTACATTGTTTTTACATTAATCTGCTAGAAAATGTCATAATGTGAGCAAAAAGAGGGACGTCAAGCCCTTCTGAGGGAGACGTTGGCCCTTTTTGGGCAAGTACAACATCCAGAAACCCAAATGTTGGCCCTTCTAGGGATCCTCCAAGCTGCCACACGTGCCAAATGACCTCAGCACACTGCCACACGCTCCAGACAACGTCCAGCTCTCCCAGGTGACATCCTGTCCATCAAAGGCAAACGTTCCATCTGCAGTGGGTGATTCCCCCTAGGCCGGGCTCTGCCAAAGTGTCCTGGGTGGAACGTCCTTCTTTCTTCTCGTGCAATGGCTCATCACAAGGTTGTCCTGTCTTTGCCATCCCAGCAACCATCTGATGGGTTCTTCAGCCCCATGGAGGTCCAGGCTAATCATATCCCCATGTGTACCGGTCCACTGGTACCTGTCCGTCGGGTATGGTCCTGCACATCAAAAACTACGCCCTCCATGGGCTCATCAGTCCTCGGGATCATAGCAATGTCAATCATGTTTCATCATTAGATTTATCAAATACATGCATGAAATCCCTAGTATATCATCTAATAGCTCAAAGACATTACACTGATCTACTATGCAAAGCTAAAGAAATAGACAGAATAACCTATTGGGCCAGTACCCACAGGAAGAGGAAAGTTTCCAGAGAATATCATTCAAGCCATGTTCATGAAGTGATATGGTCTAGGGATGTCCAGTCATAGTAGGACCAGGGGTAGGTGTTGTCTGTGGGTGCCTTTGTAGGAGGTGAGTTGTACCCATCATGGATGCACTTTTTCCAAGCCTCTTTATTGCCTTTATTCTTTATTTATTGCTTTTCTTTCTTTTTTACTTCAAGTTCTAACCAGAGGACACTGCCTTGGCGTGGTGACCAGAGCTGACAGTGTTACCCACTAGTATCTTCGCGGAAATGATAAGGTTGGCTCGTGATGAGACCCCCTTTCCCTTGGCCATGCAACCAAAGGTCATTGCCCTAGCGTGGTGACCAGATAATGGCAATGTCATATTGTTGGATACCTATGAACATAATGGGCCAGCTCGTGATGAGACCTCCCATCCTCTTGGTTAGGTCTTGTCTTATTATTTTTCTTAGGGTCCCCTCAGTTTCTTATCAAGAGGCCTTTTATTTCCTTCTCGGGGATCCCTGGGCGAAGCATCTCTAGGTTTCATTTCCTATGGATTTTATCTTTTACCAGCTGCTTTTACCCCCTGGGCCTTTAGCCCCTTCTTCCCACAGGACAAAATGTAACCCTCAAAGGTCATCCTAATGGTCGGACTAGGGGAATGGGATGGATGTAGGGGAGACAAGATGTAAAGTGATAGTATGGCGGGAGCAGACGATGGCTCTTCAAATCCCCCCTGGTGGCTAACCAAAACCCATAAATACAAGCTTGCTAGATCACCCTGTTAATCCCCCAAACAATGGTCATGTGGATTAGTGTATGATCCAAGCAGTTGTCAGAAATGTAAGGAACCTGATGCATACATAAGAAAGTCATAATGATCAAACATGACACATACCATGATACCTTGGACCAATTACCTCATGGAGCAAGAGTCTTCTCTGATGCAAGTCCAAGCCGATGGTGATGGAAGTTGTTGCTGCTAACAGGACAAGTCTGGCGAAGAAGAAGCAGGGCCATGCTCAGGTCAATCATGCTCTCGTTACTCCATGTCTAGGACCTGTGGGCCTCGAGACATGATCTCCTAGTTATCCCTAGAGATCGGAGATAACAGTGAGCATACTTGGCTTGATGTGTTGATGGTTGTTCATCTTTGAATATCTTCTTTCCTGCACATTTCAAGCACTTGTTAATATTTTGTATCTAGTCTTAATCTGTATATCTTTATATTCTTTTGTATCTAGTTTGTCTATCTTGTTATATTATTGTAACTTGTAATTATCTTGTAACGAACATCCCCCTAACTTAGTTGACCCCATTGCCCAATCTTAGGCACTAGTCTTAGTTTCCCTAGGAAAAGGTTTGACTCTCATACTTAGATAGTTGCATCTTGCATTTGTTGATTGACATCATAGGCTAGATTCCCCTCAAACTTTTAACCAATTAAAACCAACTCCTAGAATATTAAACTCTAAATCTCATCTAGTAACTAGGGTCTACCCCCTTTGGCTTCCCTAGGAGTTAGCCTAGACGAAAGAGGTTCAAGTCAAAGTGACAGCGTGGACTTTGAACCTAGGCATTGTGCCTCCGAGGACACACTAAGTGAGTAGGACTTAGCTCACGTTTGCAAGTGTGTATAAGGACGGCAACACTGCCCAAATTTCTCCTCACTCTCTCTTGCTCTCTCCCTATTTTTCTCATGTAATCTTGCGGCAATATTGCAACCATTCTTTTAAATAATAGAAGTGAAGCTTTTGATGATCTCTTGGTGTTCTTATGGTGATATATTGGTGTTCTTGTGGTGTACTCTTGGTTTTCTTGTTGGGTGTTATCATTGAGGTAATTTCTTTGCAGTTTTTGTTCATTTTTGCTCACATTGTTTTACTTGAAGAACCCCAAGCAAAGTATTTTGCTGGAGACAAATATGTAGTAGTATTGCAATAGGTTTATGTGAGTTGTTTTTCTTTGAGTTTACAAAGTAATCTGTGGACCATTTTGAATAACTCACCTTCTTGCCTCATTGTGTAGCAAGGATTTACAGGTTTGCAGGTTAACAAAGCTTGGATGAGTGGACTCCAAAGGCTTCACTTAATTTTGTGATATAATTTCTAGCACTTTATTATTTATTTTCTGCACATATTCTCTTCTAAATCTTGCAATCTAATCAAGTTCTAAGTTCATATTTTTAGCATAAAAATTTATGTTTTAGATACTAACAAAAACTAACTTGTTTTGGATGATTTTTAGCATTTTCCAACACACTTTACTTGTTGTTTTGTGCAGGTTTTCGCCAGTCTAAGGGGAGGTGCTGCCCAATTTTGGCCACAAGGAACTCAAAGAAGAATCTAAAGGCTTTGGTGCAAAACCCTCTCCCTCTTCTCACTTTCCAAGTCATTGTAAGCAGCGCAAAAGAGTCTCTTGGGCTTGCATTCTCTACTCATTATCATTATTTCTAAATTGTAAAGTATTTTCAAGTTTTTGCTTTGCCCACATCTTGCATGTGAGTGGCTTTGCCACCCTTGCAATACCATGTTGGCTAGATTAGTTGTTTAGTTTGTAATTTTTGCTTTAGTTAATTGCCCCACTCCTCCCGTAAAGAGAAGGTTGAGTGGCTAGGATCTATTTATTTTACTTTTCAAGTCTTTTTACCCACCTTGGCCACAAAATCGGTAGGTTTGTCCTCCATCTTGTGCCAAAGTTGTGAGGATTTGAATTTTGTTTAAGTTTTCCCACCTTTGTCCTTAAGGAAAATTTGTGTGGCTAGTTGTTTATTCCTTTCATTTTAAGTTATTTTTGTTTGTGCCCACACCTTGCATGTGAGTGGCTTTTCCACCCTTGCAATATCATATCGGCTAGTTAGAAGTTTCAATTTTGCAAAGTAATCAAAGTTTCATCTCACCATTTGCCCTGTATTCCCTCCCCATGCCACTTGTGGATCTTGGGTGACAATAAAGGGCAAAGGACTGTGTGGCTAGTCTAACTAGGCACTCATTTCTATTGTTGCTTAAGACACTAAAATAGGGTGACTTGTGGAAGCTAGAAGAGGTTGAAGACGGGGACAGTTTCACGGCACTAAGTGTCCTCCTTGTTGAGCGCCCAAGCACTTTGGATTTGACATGTGGAGCTAGAGGGGAACCTTGTTGCTCCCTTGTTGATCACCCAACACTTCCTCTTGGCTAAAGAGATAAGGAATTGGGTGTTGAAATAATGTAACTGCAAAGAGTATTCTTATTATTATTGATATTTTATTATTAAGATTAATCCCCATTGCGGATTAATCATGTCGGTAATTGTATTAGGACCAAATCCCCTTTTGCGGATTGGTCATCAAACAATTGTAATAGGAAGAATAAGAAGTCGGCCCCAGCAGTTATTATTGAGACCCAGAATTAAATTAAAGGTAGGTTTACCCACCCAGAGTGAGAGGTCGGCCCTGCCAGTGAAACCCTTTCACACGTGCCAGTCTTGTATATATAGGGAGGCTAGCGCCTCACTTTAACACACAACTCACTTTCTCATTCTCTTATGAGGCAAGCTACAATTACCATTTGGAGAGAGGAGAAGAAGAGTGGCGCATCTTTTGGGGAGGACTATCTATATTGGTTTGAGTTATCTCTTTGTAATGATCCCAAGCCAAAAAAAAAAAATCTTGGAATCACTAACTACTACTAATCTATTGATGTGCAGGTATTTATTGAGTTATTAAGTGCATACAAGATTCATCAACACATGAAGATCACAATATATTCAAGATGTAGAAGCACAAGAAAAGATATGACCTTTTTATTATGAGCAATGTAAGATCAATACAATAGATGGTCAATCTGGCATAAACCTTAGATGGTCGTACAAGCAATAGATATGAGCTGCTACAAAATGCTCCCGACAATACAAAATAAGCCTCCAAAGGCTGGATATACAATGAAGACTGAATCAAGTAGATCTGAGCCGTACTAATGCTCAACCTCCAAGCTGGAAAGTGCCATGCCCTACTGAAGGATGTTGAAGCCCTCAATAATTCGGCCCTACTATCAAAAGTGTCCAATCATCCCGAGAAATATGCCAAATGATAGATCGGGCAACTGTAAGGACAACCCAGATGTCCAAATTCCCAAATCCACTCTCAAACCCTGTAGATCTGAATTCCTCCACCGAATGGTGTGCCCCACTGGATGACTGAAACCCTAGCTGGTTTGGCCCTGATGAAGGAGGCCTCCAAATGCTCTGAAATTCTCCAAGAATATAGATCGGGCTATGAGAATCCCATGGGAGAAGTTTCGGACTCAGATCTCAAGCAGATCTCCCTAGATCTGAGTTTTACTGAATCACAGGACGTCCCCTATGGCTCCAAGACGTCCCAATCTACAGACAAAT